>JAIUZE010070681.1:0-45788 GCA_022085475.1 Heliosperma pusillum | reverse complement strand
TCGAGTTACAGAAGTCGACTATTGACTGTTCTAAGAACTTATCCTGTTTCTAGAAGTATTGGTCTTTCATGTATGTATGATTCTATGAGTTCTAGAAGGTGAGATGCAAGCCGGCTAGGATTGATAGAGTTTGGATTACCGATTGTTAACTGATTCACATGATTACGTGTTGATTAGGGTTTGAGTTTATCAGGGCCATGTTACATGGTAACCGCTGAGCCAGCATACCAGCTTCCCTACCTCGGGTTATATTTTATTACCGAATTCACATGATAGCTTTCATATGATAGGTTATATGTTAGTTAACTGTTTCATAACATGAAAACATATTTTATATGTTAAGTTTTGTATTTTCCATATACATTGCTTTTATGTTATTCATGTTTCATTAAACTAGACATTTCGTGGCTGGGAGAACTCGGAGTTACTCCCCACTGACTGTGGCTTCCGTGTTTATATTTAATGCGGTCTAACAGGTGGTGAATGCATATTTGGGGTACATTGACGAGCTAGCGAGCGAAGTATTTACCTTGGACCTATATTCGGTTCTTAGATTGTATATTATTATACACTCTTTTATTTCCGTATTTATACGGGAGATATGTCTCCCGTCTTGTATAATTCTTATGTATAATATTATTTCCTTTTGTTATGAACCTTTTTATTTATGACACCTTTGTTTATTATTTAAATTATTTTTTTTCTTTCCGCAAATTTGAGGGTGTCACAGTTGGTATCAGAGCATTTTTGCTCCCGACGCACGTTTGTGTACCCTTGTATAAATAACTTGACCTTAATAAAATAATAAACTTGTGAGGTAGAATGGTAGGATGGGTAGATTAGGATTTATGTTGTAGTCTATTTGTTTATGCTAATTGTTAGGAGTAACTTAATTTGTTTTGTCTCTTATGAAGATGGTTGGACCTCGTGTAGAAGAGATCGTTGTTGGTACCAACCAGGTCCCTCCTCATAGAGAAGACATTTGCCAAGGAGGCTATGCTTGAGTGGCTAGCCAAATTGCTAGGAGCAATATTACGCCTTATGGTGGAATATGTGTTACCTAGAAGGAGTATCCTCTACCGAAGATTTGAAGATTTACAAGCCTAATTGAAGTGTATTCCTTCTTCATTTATGAATTCTCTCGTCCTTATAGTATTAAGCTCTCTTCCTTCTATCTAGGTGCTTCTTTCTCTTCCAACCTATTTGCCTCTTGAAAATTTCTCTTGATAGTTCCTTCATCTTTCCATTGGTATCCTTTCCTCCCTCTTGTAACATTTTTAGGGATGTCATAACCATCGGTTGGTGGTATATTATACTTAGTCGGAAGAACTTTGAATTTTGTGGAATATTAGTGTTTGTTAGAATGAACTTGTGATTTGAGGAAAATGATATAGCTCTAATTTCACCCTATGGTGGTGAGAGTTTGTGCCTTGAGGAAGATGTTTCGAATATGGTACCTAACCATCCTATTAAGCTAGTTCTGTGTTTAGATGATTACAAGGATTTGAGGATAAACTTAGAATGAACTCTCCTAGTGGTTTTAGACTAAGAAAACTTGAAGTTGCAATATCTTTTTGAGGATGGAAATAAACTTAATAATAGTTGTAGTTGTGGTTAGGAAGTTGAGTGATTTTTAATGTTACTTGAGAATTTGTTGTCGTTAAATGTTGGACCCTAACGGGAATAAATACTTTGTGGACTTTGGATTTGGATAACACAACTTGAGGAATATTGTCATTAGCGAAAACCGTTGTATTGGGAGTTTGAAAGTACTAAATAAATTGTTTTGCGGTCGCATTGCCCTATGGTTGGAAAAATTTAAATGAAATGAGATTGGATGACTAATCTCTTTTGAGGATTGTGTTTTAACTTTTGAAGATGAGAAAGTTCATTGTTAATAATTAGAGTAATGAATTTTGAATAAGTTGGATTAAAGGAGTTCATAGTAAGTCCTTTACTTTGAGGTTGTTAGCGGTATTGTTTCCCTAATTATAAATATTTTGATGGTGATTTCCAATAAGAGTTTTGATGGACCTTAGAAGATTTTAATTGAATTTAAATAATTGGGAATTGTTACTCGAGGTGTCATGCTTATGAAATATTTTGGTAGGAATCCGATGATTGAAAATGTTGAGGATATATTGCACTCTCTTGAGGACTAGATTCTGTTGCAGTTAGTATTGTCGAGTTGCGATCGACATTTGAATTTTCATAGAGGGAAGATAGTATTGGGGTTCATCCTTCTTTCTTTCTTTCTTCTTTCTATTCGATTTATTCTTTCGAATATTCCGTTCCTTCTATCGAATATCATTTCTTATAGGTAGATTACTAGAAGCTTTAGTTAGAAATTTTAGGCATAGATAGTAGAGTTATTACCTTTACTATGAAATTTTTGAACTAAAAGCTTTTGAAAATATTTTAATGATTTCAAGTATTTTACCGTCAAGGAGTGTTGAGACTTGTTATTGGAGACGTTCGATAACTAGTTTTCTCATTTATTGATGCGAAAATGTATCTTTTGAGTCTTTGACTTGGGACGTCGATGTTCTTAACCGCGGACGAGAACCTTCCATTCCCTTGATAAGACCCTGTATTTTTAATACAAATATAGTTTTAACACTTTTGGAATAGACCTACATATATGTTACTTACCTTCTTCTAAGTTTCGAGGACGAAACTTTTTAAAAGGAGGGGTGATTGTAACAACCCGAAAAGTACCCTATTTTTCTAGTGAAAATATTTTACGAATACTTTTGAGCCTGTTTAAGTTTTAAAGTGGAATTTATTGTTTCGAGTCGTATTTTGAAATTCCGAGTTCGTATTTGGAACTTCTGAGAGATTTCATGAAAATCCCGTTTTTAGTCATCTTTGACTTTTCTTGACTTTTTAGTCATCTTTGACTTTTATTGACTTTTAAGTCGACTTTGACTTTCGTTGACTTTTTCCCGACTCGCCTCGTAATTTTAAAGACCGAAATTTTATTTGAAAAATAATAAATTTTATTTATTTTTATTAGGATTTATTTGAATTTATCATAATTTAATATAATTATTTTGAATTTATTCGGAATTAAAGAATAACTTTTACGGTTTAATCCCGAACGTCATTTAACTATTCCCGAGTCATCGTAAATCCCGAAACAAACCCCGAACTCGACTTTGGCATGAGTCACACGCCCATGTCACCTTTTTCCACTCACCTTAAGATCTTTTCATTTATTTGATTAAACTAATAATAATATCTAAGATATTTATTACTTTATCGATCCGTCAACTTAAAACGCCGCAAATCGCTTCAAAAATAGACCCGACTATCACTCTCCCACACGGCTCCTCTTCCTCTAATAGGGCTTGATATTTTCATTTCTTTTGATTAATATAACATAATATCTAGATATTTGAGTTAATTAACTTAATATCTAATTAATTACCGTAATATAATTATTAAACCCGAGTCAATTCCGTAACAAACAATTTCAAAACCCGACTCATTATTTCTTCTATAACTACACGGCTCACACACCCACTTTACTCACTAACAACCTTTTCATTTTACAATAAATCAACTTAAGATCTAATTAACACTTTCTTTAATCGTTCTTCATCGTTCTTGAGCGTTCTTCGTCGTTCTTCGTCGTTCTTGCAGCAAAAATCATCATAAAACCTTCATTTCTAATTAAATCCGTCCTAACTTATATTTCTCGGAATCTCCTCTTCGCTCGTCCATCTTCAATCCGGTTATTTTCAATTCCGACAAAATCGTTTTCAACATTTTTATTATGGAAAATTCACGTAAGTTTAATTCTAATAATGTTTTTCTTGTCATTTCTCATAGGGGAAGATTTTGAAGACGAGTTTGGTGACTCGTATATATTAGGGGAAGATTAGAAGGCGGGTTTCTTGGTTTATACTTCTTATTTTGGTGCTAATTGATTTTGCTAGCTAAGGTAACGATTCCGAGTTACTCGACGAATTAATGTTACATAGCTTTTGTTTCTTTTATTTTTAGTTCATCTTTTGTTTTTGTTTAGTGTTCTTGACATATTTGATGATTGTTCATAATCATGATTTTTGTATGCATGATGGATGAATTGGATGTTAAAATGGTTGTTTGTTAATTAAAAACATGTTGGAAATAATTTGTTGTTGGATGTTGTTGAAGCCGTGTATGGGGCTGGAAAAATCAGCCCAAACCGGACCCAAACCAGCCGGTTCAGGCCGGTTCAGGCCCGGTCCAGGCCGGTCTGGGTTGGTCCATGGTGGGTCCGGGTTTTGGTCTTGGAGTTGTGTCGATGTTTGATTGTTTTGTTGTTGTTTTGACGGGTTTTAATTATGTTAAGCATGCGGGAAATATTAAGAAACGGTTTTTAGTAAAGTCGATCAAAAAGCCAAATCAGCCCAAACTAGGCCCGTGGGCCCAGTCCAGGCCCATGTAATGTCACGGCCCAAATTAGCCCATGAGTCACTTTGTTGGACTTGTGACGGTTTATGAGTTATTGTTATTTTATCGTGTTTTGTAATATTTAGCAAGTGGGAAATGTTAATAAGTAAAATATTTAATTAAAAAGGTTTTTCATAAAATTAGTATTTCTCACATGTTAGAAATTATAATACGAGATTATAGTTTAATTTGATAGCCTTTAAGTCAAACGGGTTTTTGTATGATTTAATAATTTACATGTTAGAAGTTTTAATAAAATAACATGTAATGAATATGTTGATTTTATGTCTATGTGATAAAGACTCTGTTTCTAGCCGGTTTGACCAAACGGGTTTGGTCAAACTAAGATCTAGTCAGCCCCGTTTTGACTGATGACCCGTCGCGTGACTCGGGTCGGGGATTTGTCTTCAAGTAAGGTTTTATTTAATTATTGAATTAGCCTTAGAAGATATGAGGCGATATGATATTTGATTATTATTGATATGCAATTAGTCACATGTTAGGATGTTTTCCCGTGACTGTTTTATCATATGGTTGGTGTCGTGTTGACTAAGTACCCATAGAGAATTATGAGTATATGGCGTCTTGACCATTCTAATTCTAAATGAGTATCTTGGACCATGACATTGATAGCCCCGTACTATCTTTAACGAGTATATATTTCACTGCTTGATAGCTTTTGTGTCACGGCCTGGGGGGCTTATCTCCAAGTCGGGGCATGGCATCCTAAGAGTTCCGCTTTGGGAAGGGAGCCAGCTTATGTACTAGCCATCTCTGCTTAGGGGGTCGCCTAGTAGAGTTTCTCATAGACGGTTATGTCATGGGACGGGGAATGGAATAGCTGTTGTCGCTAGGTCTGATCAGTCTAGGACTAGGATGTTTTCCTACCTTGTGGTATAGCCTCGAGTTACAGACGTCGACTATTGACGGTCCTAAGAACTTATGCCTGTTTGTAGAAGTATTGGTCTTTCATGTTTGTATGATTCTATGAGTTCTAGAAGGTGAGATGCAAGGCGGCTAAGATTGATAGAGTTTGGATTACCGATTGTTAACTGATTCACATGATTACGTGTTGATTAGGGTTTGAGTGTATCATGGCCACGTTACAGGGTAACCTCTGAGATAGCATACCAGCTTCCCTACCTCTTGTTATATTTTATTATCGGTTTCACATGATAGCTTTCATATGATAGGTTATATGTTAGTTAATTGTTCATAACATGAAAAGCATATCATATATGTTAAGGTTTTGTATTTTCTATATACATTGCTTTTATGTTATTCATGTTTCATTAAACTCGACATTTCGTGGCTGGGAGAACTCGGAGTTACTCCCCACTGACTGTGGCTTCCGTGTTTATATTTAATGCGGTTGGCAGGTTTGTGATGCATACATTGGGTACATTGACGAGCTAGCGAGCGAAGTATTTACCTTGGACCTATATTCGGTTCTTAGATTGTATATTATTATACACTCTTTTATTTCCGTATTTATACGGGAGATATGTCTCCCGTCTTGTATAATTCTTATGTAAAATTTTATTTCCTTTTCATTATGAACCATTGTATTTAAGACACCCTTATTATGTATTCTCATATTTTATTCAGTTAAATTATTTTTTTTCTTTCCGCGAATTTGAGGGTGTCACAAACTTATTTTTCTTTCTTTTTCCTTTTTCCGATTTTTCTTCATGTTTTTTTCTTTTTCTTTTTTCTTTTTTTTTTTTATCGTTTGCTTCATATAACTTTTCTCAACATAAGGAATAATACACAATTGCTAACAAAAACTTTACTACACCCACTTGACAAAATAAGTCCCAGCCCAACCATAGTAGTAAGATAGGCATGAAAAAACAAGCAACTACGGTCTACGACTGTCTCAATAAGGTAGGAAAATTCTACGAATGTAGTTAATGAATTGGATGTAAAATAGGCTACAAAGGTTCAAAAGGGTTTAAACACAAGGAACTCACTAATAAGGGTATAGAATCAAGTCTTTTTTGCCATGTGAGGCTCATTAGAACAACAGAATTGCCTTTCCTCATCTACTTTATCAAATAAATGCGTATATGTATCAAGAAACTAATGTTACATTTATGCAGTTTGATGTTACATATTCCACAAGAAGTACCACTGTAACAACCCGAAATGTACCCTATTTTTCTAATGAAAATATTTTACGGATACTTTTCAGCAAACTTAAGTTTTAATTTAGAATATATTGTTTGGAGTCGTATTTGGAATTTCCGAGTTCGTATTTGGAATTTTCGCGAGATTCCATGAGAATCCCGTTTTAAGTCGTCTTTGACTTTTCTTGACTTTTAAGTCGTCTTTGACTTTTCTTGACTTTTGAGTCGTCGTTGACTTTTCTTGACTTTTGAGTCGTCTTTGACTTTTCTTGACTCTTAAGTCGACCTTGACTTTCGTTGACTTTTCCGACTCACCCCGTAATTTGAAAGACCGAAATTATATTTGAAAAATAATAAATTTAATTTATTTTAATTTATTAAGATTTATTTGAATTTATGATAATTTAATATAATTATTTTGAATTTATTCGGAATTAAAGAGAATGTTGTACGGTTTAACCCCGAACGTCATTTAACTATTCCCGAGTCAACTTAAGTCCCGAAACAAACCCGAAACCCGACTTTGGCATGAGTCACACGCCCCATGTCATCTTTTTCCACTCACTTTAGATCTTTTAAGTCAATCCCGTAACAACAATTTCAAAACCCGACTCATTATTTCCCTATATTTACACGGCACCCACTCCACTCTTATTCACTACTTATCTTTTCATTTTACAATAAATCAACTTAATATCTAATTAATACCTTCTTTAATATAATCAAAATCGTTCTTGGTGTTCTTGAGCGTTCTTGATCGTTCTTGAGCAAAATCGTCACACAACCTTCGTTACTTGTTCAAATCCGTCCCAACTTATATTTCTAGAGTCTCCTCTCCGCTCTCCATCTCCACGTACGTTTTATTTTCAATTCCGACAAAATCGTTTTCAACACTTTAATTATGGAAATCAAGTTTTAATTCTAATAATATTATTCTTGTCATTTCTTATAGGAGAAGATTTTGAAGACGAGTTTGGTGACTCGTATATTTTAGAAGAAGATTAGTAGACGGGTTTCTTTAGTTCTTATTTTGGTGCTAATTGATTTTGTGGTAGCTAAGGTAACGATTCCGAGTTACTCGACGAATTAATGTTACATATCTTTTGTTTTTGTTCATGGTATTGTTATTTTTGGTTTTAACTAGTAACATGATAAGTTGTTATTTTTATTATTGTTGTATGAATTTTTAACATGTTAGTGTTCTTGACATATTTGGATGATTTGTTCATAATCATGATTTTGTATGAATGATGGTTGAATTGGTTGTTAAAATGGATGTTTGTTAATTAAAACATGTTAGAAATAATTTAGAGTTGATGTTGGTGGTGGCCGTAGGGTGGCTGTTTTGGTGGCTGGAAAACCGAGCCAAACCAGGCCGGTTCAGACCCGGTCCAGCCCGGTCTGGTTGGTCCGTGTTTTGGGTCTTTGGGTTTGTGTCGATACTTGATTGTTTTGTTGTTATTTTGACGAGTTTTAATTATGTTAAGCATGCGGGAAATATTAGGAAACGGTTTTTAGAGAAGTCGATCAAAACAGCCCAAAACAGGCCCGTGGGCCCAGTCCAGGCCCGGTTTGTTCTCGGCTCAAAACAGGCCGTGGTCCTACCTTTGGACTTGTGACGGTTTTTGAGTTATTGTTATTTTATCGTGTTTTGTAATATTTAGCAAGTGGGAAATTTTAATAAGTAAATTATTTATTTAAAAGGTTTTCATAATATTATTATTTCTCACATGTTAGAAATTATAATACGAGATTGTAGTTTAATTTGATATCCTTTAAGTCAAGCGGGTTTTCGTATGATTTTAATAATTCACATGTTAGAAGTTGGAATAAAATAGCATGAGATGAATATGATGATTTTATGTTCAAGTCTAATTGGTAAAGACTCTGTTTCTAGCCGGTTTGACCAAACGGGTTTGGTCAAACTAAGATCTAGTCAGCCCCGTTTTGACTGATGACCCGTCGCGGGACTCGGGTCGGGGATTTGTCTTCAGGTAAGGTGTTATTTAATGAATGAATGAATGAGCCTTAGTAGATATGAGGCGATATGATATTTGAATGTGATTTATATGCAATTAGTCACATGATAGGAAGTTTTTCCCGTGACTGTGTAATTGTATGATTTATGTCGTGTTGACTAAGTACCCATAGAGAATTATGATTATTTGGCGTCTTGACCATTCTAATTCTAAATGAGTATCTTGGACCATGACATTGATAGGCCTTACTATCTTTAACGAGTATATAGTTCATGGTTAATAGCTTTTGTGTCACTGGCCTTGGGCCTTTTGATACCAAGCCGGGGGCATGGCTGCCTAATTGCTTCCACTTTGGGAATGGAGCCAGCTTAAGTACTAGCCATCTCTGCTTAGGGGGTCGCCTAGTAGAGTTTCTCATGTACTGTTGGTCATGAGACAGGGAATGGGTTAGCTGTTGTCGCTAGGTCTGATCAGTCTAGGACTAGGATGTTTTCCTACCTTGTGGTATAGCCTCGAGTTACAGAAGTCGACTATTGACTGTGCTAAGAACTTATGCCTGTTTCTAGACGTATTGGTCTTTCATGTTTGTATGATTCTATGAATCTTAGAAGGTGAGATGCAAGCCGGCTAAGGTTGATAGAGTTTGGATTACCGGTTGTTAACTGATTCACATGATAGCTTGCATGAGTAGCTTAGCCTTCATATGATAGGTTATATGTTAGTTAATTGTTTCATAACATGAAAAGCATATCGTATATGTTAAGGTTTTGTATTTTCCATATACATCTCTTTTATGTTATTCATGTTTTATTAAACTCGACATTTCGTGGCTGGGAGAACTCGGAGTTACTCCCCACTGACTGTGGCTTCCGTGTTTATATTTAATGCGGTTGGCAGGTTTGTGATGCATACTTGGGTACATTGACGAGCTAGCGAGTGAAGTATTACCTTGGACCTATATTCGGTTCTTAGGATTGTATTATATTATACACTCTTTTATTTCCGTATTTATACGAGAGATATGTCTCCCGATTTGGATAATTCTTATGTATAATATTATTTCCTTTTGTTACGAACCTTTTTCTTTAAGACACCTTTGTTTTATGAATAAATTTAATAGTAGGTTCCGGTTTTAAAATTTACCAATTTTCACTAAAGTGAACCTATTAGAAACGTATTCTCATCTTTTATTTATTTAAATTACTCGTTTATTTTTCCGCAAATTTGAGGGTGTCACAGTTGGTATCAGAGCATTTTTGCTCCCGACGCACGTTTGTGTACCCTTGTATAAATAACTTGACCTTAATAAAATAATAAACTTGTGAGATAGAATGGTAGGATGGGTAGATTAGGATTTATGTTGTAGTCTCTTTGTGCTTGCTAAATGATAAGTACTAATCTGTGTTTTCTTTTGCAAGATGCCTCCGAGAATTGACAACACGATCCTAGCAGCTCTTACTCTTATTATTCAGAATCAGCAAAATCAACAGGCGAATCCTATTCCTAATCCTCCTCACGACCGTGAGAGACACGGGAGTTGTACATGGGTTGCTTCACAACTATCTAGGAGCCAAGCCAAAACCTATGGTGGTGAAGTAGATCCCATTCAGCTTTCAGAATGGATACGTGAAATGGAGAAGAACTTTTCTCTATACGATGTTCTTGATGCGGATAAAGTCCGTCTTGCTTCCCACTTCTTAGTGAAGGAAGCTGATCAGTGGTGGTCACTTACTGGCCCTACTTCTAAGTTGGAACCTGATTTTGGTTGGACTCGTTTCCGTGAATTATTGGAGGCGAGGTTCTACCCAGATGAATTGAGACATTAGAAACTGAAGGAATTCATGGACTTCAAACAAGGAGTTCTCTCAGTTCAGGAGTTCACAACCAAGTTCAACGAGTTGGCTCATTATGCCACTCGGCTTATTTCAAATGAGGAAGACAAGGCATTCTTTTACCTGGGAAAGCTTTCTCCTCAGGTGAAGGGCAAGATTAGTAGGAGTGCTACTTCCTTTGTCGCTATCTACAACGATGCTATATGGGCAGAGAGTTCGATCCGCGAGATTGCCGACGAGGCTCGTGCCTCTTATGTTGCTCCTAATGCCTTTGGTAAAAGACCGTTGTATCCTACTTCTCGACCTTCCTTTCCCTCCTCTTACCCAAACAAGAGGAGGAATTTTCAGAGTGGACAAGCAACTCAGAGAAACCGTCCATTCTTCCCGAGCAACAACAACGATCTTAAGGGTCGTATCTGTTTTGCGTGCAAGATGCCTATGCATCCCGGTATTGGCTGTTTCAATAAGCCAATTGTGTGCTTTAATTGTCAGAAACCGGGACACAAGTCATTTGTATGTCCTGATAAGAAGAAGATAGCTTCTACACCAGCTACTTCTGGGAGACCGAAGGGTCGAATGTTCATCATGAGCCGCGCAGAGGCCGATGCTCAACCAGACATTGTGACTGGTATGTTTTCCATTTATGAAATACCGTGTTTAATCTTATTGTATACGGGAGCTTCTTTATCCTTTATTTCGATGAGACTATCCGATAAAGTACCTCTCAAAGCTTAATTTGAGAAAGTACTCCTATGTCTTTATCGTCCGGAGATGTGTTTTCATGCTCGTATCTTCTTTCTTACTCGGATAGTTTCATAGCTCTACTACCTGCTTTGTCTCTTCCTCAACCTCGTTTTCCTTGTTCGCCTTCGCCTTTTTCATCTTATCGTAGTCTTTAGTGACGCTTCCTAATGTTCCTTGTATCGTGTTCTTTTATTCTTACTCTCTTGAGAGGTAGTTTTCTTTTAACTATCGTAAGGGTTAGTAGATGTGTTTTGAAGGAGTTTCGAATATGATACCTAATCGTCCTATTGAGCTAGTTTCGTGTTTAAATAATTATAAGGATTTAAGGACAAACTTAGGATGAAACTCTCCTAGTGGTTTTAGACTATGAAAGCGTTGTTGCAATATCGTTTAGAGGATCGAAATAATCATAATGATAGTTGGTAGTTGTGGTTAAGAATTTTAGTGATTCTTTAAGTGTTACTTGGGAAATTGTGATCTTTAAAGGTTGGACCCTAACGGGAATAATTACCTTGTGGAATTTGGGTTGGATGACCAAACTTGAGGAATAGCGTCATAAGCAAAAACAGATGTATTGAGAGTTTGGAAGAGATAAATAAATTGATTTACGGTCGCATTGCCCTATGTTTGGCAAATGTTAAGTGAAATAATAATTTGTGTGACTAATCTCTTTGAGGTTTTGTGATTCAACTTTTGAGGATGAGAAGGTTAATTGTTAATAATTTAGGGTAATGAATTTTAGAATAAATTGGATCAAAGGATTTCATGATAAATCTCTTTTACCTTGTGGTTGTTAGCGGTCTTGTTTCCCTAATTATAAATATTTTGATGGTGGTTTCCAATAAGAGTTTTGAGAGAGCTAAGAAGATTAGAGTTCGTAATGAATCTTTCATGGGTTGTTAGTTATGGAGTTTACCGTACCGATGGACCTTAGAAGATTTTAATTGAATTTGAATAATTGGGAGTTGTTACTCGATGTGTCATGCTTATGAAATATTTTGGTAGGAATCTGATGATTGAAAATGTTGAGGATATATTGCACTCTCTTGAGGACTAGATTCTGGTACAGTTAGTGTTGTCAAGTTAGGATCGGCATTTGAATTTTCATAGATGGCAGATAGTATTGTGGTTCATTCCTTCTTTCTTCCCTCTTTCTATTCGATTTATTCTGTCGAATATTCCGTTCCGTCTATCGAATATCATCTCCTATAGATAGATTATTAGAAGCTTTAGTTAGAAATTTTAGGCATAGATAGTAGAGTTATTACCTTTACTATAGAATTTTTGAACTAAAAGCTTTTGGGAAATGTTTGATGATTTCAAGTATTTTTACCGTCAAGGAGTGTTGAGACTCGTTATTGGCGACGTTCGATAACTAGTTTTCTCATTTGTTGATGTGAAAATGTATCTTTTAAAGTCTTTGACTTGGGACGTCGATGTTCTTAACTGCAGACGAGAACTTTCCGCCCCATGGATAAGAACCTGTATTTTTATTACAAATATATTTTTAAAGGTTTGAAATAGACCTACATATAGGTCACTTTCCTCCTTCCAAGTTTCGAGGACGAAACTTTTTAAAAGGAGGGGTGATTGTAACAACCCGAAATGTACCCTATTTTTCTAGTGAAAATATTTTACGGATACTTTTCAGCAAACTTAAGTTTTAATTTAGAATATATTGTTTGGAGTCGTATTTGGAACTTCCGAGTTCGTATTTGAAATTTCCGCGAGATTCCATGAGAATCCCGTTTTAAGTCGTCTTTGACTTTTCTTGACTTTTAAGTCGTCTTTGACTTTTCTGGACTTTTGAGTCGTCGTTGACTTTTCTTGACTTTTGAGTCGTCTTTGACTTTTCTTGACTCTTAAGTCGACCTTGACTTTCGTTGACTTTTCCGACTCACCCCGTAATTTGAAAGACCGAAATTATATTTGAAAAATAATAAATTTATTTTATTTTAATTTATTAATATTTATTTGAATTTATGATAATTTAATATAATTATTTTGAATTTATTCGGAATTAAAGAGAAGGTTTTACGGTTTAACCCCGAACGTCATTTAACTATTCCCGAGTCAACTTAAGTCCCGAAACAAACCCGAAACCCGACTCTTGCATGAGTCACACGCCCATGTCACCTTTTTCCACTTAATTAGATCTTTTAATTCTTTTGATTAAACTAATATGAATATCTAAGATATTTGTAACTTTATCGATCCGTCAACTTAAACTCCGCAAATCGCTTAAAAACAGACCCGATTTCTTCTATAATCACACGGCTCCCTCCTCCTCTCTTAGGACTAGATATTTTCTTTCTTTTGATTACAATAACATAATATCTAAATAATATCTAGATATTTGATTAAATTAACTTAATATGTAATAATATCTAATCAATTACCATAATATAATTATAAAACCCGAGTCAATCCCGTAACAACAAATTCAAAACCCGACTCATTATTTCCCTATATTTACACGGCACCCACTCCACTCTTATTCACTACTTATCTTTTCATTTTACATTAAATCAACTTAATATCTAATTAATACCTTCTTTAATATAATCAAAATCGTTCTTGGTGTTCTTGAGCGTTCTTGATCGTTCTTGAGCAAAATCGTCACAAACCCTTCGTTACTTGGCCAACTCCGTCCTAACTTATATTTCTAGAGTCTCCTCTCCGCTCTTCATCTCCATGTACGTTTTATTTTCAATTCCGACAAAATCGTTTTCAACACTTTAATTATGGAAAATCAAGTTTTAATTCTAATAATATTATTCTTGTCATTTCTTGTAGGAGAAGATTATGAAGACGAGTTTGGTGACTCATATATATTAGGAGAAGATTAGTAGACGGGTTTCTTTAGTTCTTATTTTGGGTGCTAATTGATTTTGTGCTAGCTAAGGTAACGATTCCGAGTTACTCGACGAATTAATGTTACATATCTTTTGTTTTTGTTTATATTATTGTTATTTACGGTTTTAACTAGTAACATGATAAGTTGTTATTTTTATTATTGTTGTATGAATTTTTAACATGTTAGTGTTCTTGACATATTTGGATGATTTGTTCATAATCATGATTTTGTATGAATGATGGTTGAATTGGTTGTTAAAATGGATGTTTGTTAATTAAAACATGTTAGAAATAATTTAGAGTTGATGTTGGTGGTGGCCGTAGGGTGGCTGTTTTGGTGGCTGGAAAACCGAGCCAAACCAGGCCGGTTCAGACCCGGTCCAGCCCGGTCTGGTTGGTCCGTGTTTTGGGTCTTTGGGTTTGTGTCGATACTTGATTGTTTTGTTGTTATTTTGACGAGTTTTAATTATGTTAAGCATGCGGGAAATATTAGGAAACGGTTTTTAGAGAAGTCGATCAAAACAGCCCAAAACAGGCCCGTGGGACCAGTCCAGGCCCGGTTTGTTCTCGGCTCAAAACAGGCCGTGGGTCCTACCTTTGGACTTGTGACGGTTTTTGAGTTATTGTTATTTTATCGTGTTTTGTAATATTTAGCAAGTGGGAAATTTTAATAAGTAAATTATTTATTTAAAAGGTTTTCATAATATTATTATTTCTCACATGTTAGAAATTATAATACGAGATTGTAGTTTAATTTGATATCCTTTAAGTCAAGCGGGTTTTCGTATGATTTTAATAATTCACATGTTAGAAGTTGGAATAAAATAGCATGAGATGAATATGATGATTTTATGTTCAAGTCTAATTGGTAAAGACTCTGTTTCTAGCCGGTTTGACCAAACGGGTTTGGTCAAACTAAGATCTAGTCAGCCCCGTTTTGACTGATGACCCGTCTCGGGACTCTGGTCGGGGATTTGTCTTCAGGTAAGGTGTTATTTAATGAATGAATGAATGAGCCTTAGTAGATATGAGGCGATATGATATTTGAATGTGATTTATATGCAATTAGTCACATGATAGGAAGTTGTTCCCGTGACTGTGTAATTGTATGATATATGTCGTGTTGACTAAGTACCCATAGAGAATTATGAGTATATGGCGTCTTGACCATTCTAATTCTAAATGAGTAGCTTGGACCATGACATTGATAGGCCTTACTATCTTTAACGAGTATATATTTCATGGTTAATAGCTTTTGTGTCTGGGCCTTTTGATACCAAGCGGGGGCATGGCTGCCTAATTGCTTCCACTTTGGGAATGAAGCCAGCTTAAGTACTAGCCAACTCTGCTTAGGGGGTCGCCTAGTAGAGATTCTCATGTACCTTTGGTCATGAGACAGGGAATGGGTTAGCTGTTTGTCGCTAGGTCTGATCAGTCTAGGCGTAGGATGTTTTCCTACCTTGTTGTATAGCCTCGAGTTACAGAGTCGACTATTGACTGTGCTAAGAACTTATGCTTCTGTTCTAGACGTATTGGGTCTTTTCATGTTTGATGATTCTCTAAATCTTAGAAGGTGAGATGCAAGCCGGCTAAGGTTGATAGAGTTTGGATTACCGGTTGTTAACTGATTCACATGATAGCTGCATGAGTAGCTTAGCCTTCATATGATAGGTTATATGTTAGTTATTTGTTTCATAACATGAAAAGCATATCGTATATGTTAAGGTTTGTATTTTCCATATACATCTCTTTTATGTTATTCATGTTTTATTAAACTCGACATTTCGTGGCTGGGAGAACTCGGAGTTACTCCCCACTGACTGTGGCTTCCGTGTTTATATTTAATGCGGTTGGCAGGTTTGTGATGCATACTTGGGTACATTGACTGTGGCTTCCGTGAAGTATTACCTTGGACCTATATTCGGTTCTTAGGATTGTATTATATTATACACTCTTTTATTTTCGTATTTATACGAGAGATATGTCTCCCGATTTGGATAATTCTTATGTATAATATTATTTCCTTTTGTTACGAACCTTTTTCTTTAAGACACCTTTGTTTGATGAATATATTTAATAGTAGGTTCCGGTTTTAAAATTTACCGATTTTCACTAAAGTGAACCTATTAGAAACGTATTCTCATCTTTTATTTATTTAAATTACTCGTTTATTTTTCCGCAAATTTGAGAGTGTCACAGCCACACTCAAAGACTTAATGACAATGAGACCGGTTTATTAATGTTCCTGGCGTAGGAAGTTCTATACACCTGAGAAATTTAAGTGGTTTACCAACAAAATATGTCAAATCTAATTCGCAAAAGGCATGTCAAGCAAATACGGTCAAGACTAGATCATTGAGCTTTGTTTTCAAGATAACATGTCAAAACAATGTACATGAATGACTAAGATGGGATTCAAATGCAAAAGCAATGCAAATTATCATCATTGTTATTTAATGCAATAAATAAACATACGACATAAGTAAAGACTCCTCCCTGAAACTTAAATGTCACAGTGTCCTCAATGTGACGCTACATCACATCAATCACAAACAAATCCAACAACGACAGGCTAAAGGAAACATCTAACAAAAGGAAAGAGAAAATAAAACTAAAGAAAGTACAGTAAAAGAAAATACAAGGATAGATGCTACCGTTTGAAAATCTCGCATGATCATCCGAACTTTAAAGATCAATTGCCCACACTGGCATAATCAAAACAGCTTAGTGCCCTCAAAATTCGATCGAAAATCGTGCATGTGCTAGACAAAAGCATAAGTAGCACCAAGAAATAATATGATCATATAAAAATATTGTGAGGGACCGTCGCAACTTAATATTCTTATAGGACTTCATCAAACTAAATCCATGATCAATAGAAGGTAGAGTATCAAAAATTATTATCAACGGTATATAAAGTGGTTTATTACATCCCAAGTCAGTCTCAATGGGAAAATAATAAAATACCTCAACCTTTATACGATTAGCCATTACTCGATATACCTCCTTGCTCTCCTCCTCGTTCCATGATGTTATTGTAGCCTAATGGTGTTGGGCAAGGTAGGAATCTCATGAGCAATGTTGTCCAAAGAGTTAGCAAGACAGTCAATAATAGGAGGATCAACAACATCAATCATATTGCAAGTGTCATCTACAACGGTATTATTAGGTGAATTGTCATAATTGAACGTTATTGTGTTATCTCCGACCGTTAGTGTGAGTCTCCCATTTCTAACATCTATGACCGCCCCCGCTCTATGCATGAATGGTCGTCCTAAGATGGTAGAAGTTCGATTATCCTCCACCATATCTAAAACAATGAAGTCAACTGGGATAAAACATTTCTCTACTCTAACTTGCACATCCTCTAAGACACCCATAGGATGCTTAATAGATCGGTCAGCAAATTGTAGGGTCATATTGGTGACATTACGTTTATCCATGTTAAGCTTTTTGCATATAGCATATGTTATCACACTAACGCTAGCTCCTAAGTCACATAGGTAGTTATCAATACACAAAGGACCAATATTACAAGGAATAGAAAACTCCATGGATCCTTTAGCTTTGGCGGTGATTGATTTTGCAACATGGCTTTGCACTCCCCAGTGAACGCAACAGTCTCAACTTCATCAAAAGACCGCTTCCTTGTTAATATCTCCTTCAGAAACTTTGCATAAGCCAGCACTTGAGTGGTCAATTCAGTAAATGCTACACTCACTTGCAAGTTCCTTACTACCTCCATAAACATCCCAAACTATTGATCTAACTTAAACTAATGTAGACGTTGAGGAAAGGGAGAGCAATTTTAATGGGCTCGACTGATCGAGTGAACCAAAGACCGTAGCGTTTTCTTTCTCAGCCGAGGACACTCGATCGAGTTTGGGGTTCACTCGATCGAGTGACTTTAAGACGGGCAAATGTTCAGCTTAAGAGAAAGACGCTCGATCAAGTATTGGTGAACTCGATCGAGTGTCTTTAAGACGGAATATTTTTGCCTCAGCTTTATTACTCGTGCTTATATCATCTTGGCTTGGCATTGCCTGATTCTTATATTGGGCCCCACTCCTCAAAGTTATTGAATTTACTTGTTCATGTGGGGGTTGTCGTTGAGAAGGGAGATTTCCTGGTTGCCTTTGTGGATTTTGACTTGCCAATTGGGTAATTTGAGTGTCCACATGTTGGAGCTAGTGTCCTCCACAGTTAGTGCAATAACATAAATAAATCTCTGTAGGTTCACAGGGTATACTTTATATTATAATCAGTTGATTAACGCTCATCAATAACGGTTGGGTTGCTAGATAAGTTTGACGTTATTGTCATACAGATGGCGGTGATCAACTGGTCCCTAAAAGTCACACCTAGAGGATGTGTTTGAGAGATGTGATTATTTGAGAAAATAATCATATTGATGCCCTATTATATGACTAAAAGGTTAGTCAGTGTATTTGACTAACAGGTTAGTCAATGTGATGATGAGACGATTATTTAATACCGATTAAATAATATAAGCTGAGACGAATTAAAAGTAATTCGTAATTAAATATAAACTGTTGTATTTAATTAGCATATATATAATGTAAGCTTATGCGAATTAAAATGTTAACTCGTAATTGAATATAAAATGTTATATTGAATTAGCAAATTATAATTATACGGATAATTATAATTAACGTATATATTATACGATTGTCATATTAGATGTTGTCAGACCGGTATTAATGTATCGACTACAAAATGTTGTATAGACATATTAATACATGACAACGCAAATGACATTTATAATAATAATACACATTATATATTAAAGCGAATTTAACCGAAATAAAGTCCAGATTCACTCTGGAATTTTCGGTCCATTAGTGGTTAATTAGAGGAGAAAATATCTCCCCTTATAACAACATTGGTGCCGTGTGAAACAGGTATAAGAGAAGAAATTTTTTTTTTCTTTTAACCCTAAAAAAAATCACTTGTGCCTCCATCTCTACACATCACAAAATTAAAAAGTTAACAGTAACTTTTCACAAAACATTCTAGCAAATTCAAGGGCATTAATCATTCTATCTTGGGTGCTACGATTAGGAGATATCATCATTTTGATATTGTTCTTAGGTCATTAAAGCAAGGACTAAAGGTTATTTCTAATCTCTCGCTTATTATGCATTTTCGTTTATGACTATTAATCATATAATAATAATTTCGTTATAATCCTGAATGATTTAAAGGGAAGTATACGGATATTTTCCCACAAGTGGTATCAGAGCCATAGGGCTATGAAATTGTTTATATGATTTTCGTAAATATTGAATTTGTATAATTTAAAAAAAAAAATCCTTTCGGCAAAACAATTTGTATGCCGTGTGTTTTTATTTTTTTTGGGTGTTCCATTTTGATTCCAATATTGTTATTTTAAAAGGTTGAGATAATAATATATGAATTTGTAGATGTTTTGATTTAATAATGATTGAATTAAAACGTAAATGTAATTTGATATGAATGTTAATGAACATCCTTTTGCTTTATATTTTCGGTATAAAATGATCTAGATATTCATGTTAAAAGGTTAATTTGAATCATCTAGTTTGTATCAATGTTTAATATCGATTAGATATTGTTTGTTTGTACCGATCTAGTTAATATAAGCATGATCGAATTAAAACCGTTTAATTTGATTTTTTTTTTCTGCCCGTGTACAGTTCATGTACTGTTCACTGTTAAAAAAAAATGTTTTTTTTTTACAGCTGCAATTTTAAAAAAAAAAAAAAAAAAAAAGGGTTCTTTTGGTTTTTTTTTGTATAAACCGTAAGAGAGAAAAAAAAAATTTGGTACCTGCTACTGTTCATACGTGAACAGTAATTATAAAAAAAAAATTTCGTTTTTTTTTTTGCTTATACCAATTTTTGTTTTGTACATTATAAAGATAATGTATGATTGTTTTTGTGAAAAAGTTCACAAAAAATTTTTGATACCATGTTATTTTAAAAAGGTTTAAAATAATGTTGTTGTAATTCATATTGATTATGAATTTCATTGGATTTTGATTGAAATCTCGTGATGAATTACGGAATCGCCACATGATTTAATGGTGGTTTGGATAATTAATCAACATAATTTATGCATTATGTTTTGTATGATTAATTTTTAGTTGATGCTTTTATTATGTTGAATGTTGTTTGAATGGTTTAATTTTACGCATTTTTGTACAATCAGTTGTAATTTACTAGTGTGGCCTTAGTAGATTATGTTTTCGTAATGATGGAAACATAGTCTTGGTTGTATTTTGAGATCTCGTATCTCCCCTTTGTAATTTTAATTTTTGGAATCATTTTGAATTAGAATGTAAATAGGTTTACATTTGTAATTTTTAAAATGTATTTTGAGAAGATTCAAGATGGAGATCGGATGGCTCATTCCCGCTATATGGACCAAGATGGAACAACAAGACAAGCTTCTCGGGTCCAAGGGTGCATTCCAACTTGTATTTTGTTCATTTTGGTAGTTAGGCCACACTAGGTGTTTTATTTTGCGTTTTATTTTTCCATTCTCGTTGCTTTATTCACATGATAGATAATTGCATCATATTCCGCCTAAACCAAACCACCTAAATATGCATGAAAAATGATTCATACAGTTTGAATATTTTAATCATGGACATACAGATGTCACTCGCTTTTAGAGCCATCACCTTAGTTTAAATCATTCTCGGGTATGCTAGACATTCGTTCACTTAAAATGAATTAACGTTAAGATGATGGGACCTTCCCCTATAAATAAAATTGAGACTAGTCTTTATAGGGAAAACTACTATGAACCCCTTCTTCGTCGGAAGTCATAATATGACCCCTTCTACGTTGGGTAAGTAGTGAGTGTTGACCTATTTTTATCTCAACATTATAGTACGAGTAATATCTCGTGATTATGATGGACTAAAGATAGAATTTACAGAAATTTATCGACCAGGAATTCTAAAAGTAGAATTAGCCAAGAGGTTGGCTTATCAATTTACAGAAATTGAGTCTTGGGATCATTTATATAATTCTTGAGGGAGGTCAATTGTATAAATGCACGAGTCATCGCATTAAACAGTTTTTCATTAGACTCAAAATTAAAACGATGAATACTTATCATATTTATTTTCTTTTTCACAGTTTTTGAATTCATTATATACAGATATAACTGCTAATAACAAATGGCTGGCCATACTGATGACCCAATGCCAAGTGCCACGCTCGGACGTGAGTCCTGGCTTAAGATTTTCATGGACAATATGAATCAGTCAACGCGACTGAAGAATAACGGGTCCAACTTTGCGGACTGGGAGGCGGCATTACGGAATGCTGCCATTGCTGACGGTAAGCTCAAGTACTTGACTGAGCCACTACCGCCCAACCCAGGCCCCAATGCAGGAGCAATGAATCACTTGCTTATAGTGATTTCATGATGGAGGCGGGTGCGATAAAGAACGTACTCATCTTTTCAATGGAATCAAATTTGCAAAGGCGATTCATTGCCCATGGTGCGAATAAGATTTTCACCACGCTCTCTAACGAGTTCTCGAAAGCTCCGAGGATCGTTAGCTATGAGCATACATGTCGCTTCTTTGAGGCGAAACTCCAGAAGGGCCAAGCGGTTAGCCCACACATTCTTGATATGATTGAGAATGTCGAGAAACTGGAGGCACTTGGTTGCAAAATCGATGAGAAGATCGTCATTGACCGCGTTCTCCATTTACTTCATGATGGTTTTGCCCTTTTCAGGGCAAATTACTATATGAATGATATGAAGAAGAGTCTTCATCAGCTATACTCACTTCTCGTCCAGACCGAGAGTGATCTGAAATTGAGTGGGAGTCTGAAACAGGACGTTCTCATGATATCAAACAAGGGCAAAGGTAAGGGCAAGGCTAAGGTCAACCTAACTGTAGGGAAGCCGAAATTCAAAAAGCCAGGGCAAGGCAAGAGTGGGCCTGGTGAGACTAGCGGTAGCTCACAAGGCAAGACAAAGAGCGATGAAGGTAACGTGGAGTGCCACCATTGCCACAAGCTTGGGCATTGGAGGAGGAACTGCCCCGTGTACCGTGATGACATAAAAGCAGGCCGCGTCTCTCCTGTTGGTATGTCTTCTTCTTTTATTCATATGATTGAGATTAACCATGCAAGTTTCGGAACTTGGGTATTAGATACTGGTTGTGGTTCTCATCTGTGTAATCATTTGCAGGGCCTAAGAAACATCACAACTCTCGCAAGGGGTGATGTGGACCTGCGAGTGGGGAATGGAGCAAGAGTAGCTGTCGTTTCAGTGGGAACATATGTAATCCAACTCCCGAGTGGATTTGAGTTATTTTTAAATAACTGTTACTATGTACCCAGTTTATCTAAAAACATTATTTCTGTTTCCGTACTTGATAAGGACTTTTTTCGTTTGTAATAAAGGATAATAGCTGTATTTTCTCTTTAAACGAAATGATTTATGGTAAAGCAGTTTCCATGAATGGGATTTATGTTTTAGATCAAACCACAGATATATTGCATGTGAGTAGTAAGAAAGCAAAGGTTGGTGACAAAGATCAAACCTATTTATGGGCATTGCCGTATGGGACACATAAATGAAAAACGCGTGAAGAAGCTCATTGACAATGGGACTATCTCCCCATTTGACTATGAATCTTTTGGCACGTGTGAATCATGTCTCATAGGCAAAATGACTCGAATTTCCTTCAAAGGTGTTGGAATGCGCGCTGCTGACCTATTAGGACTCATACATACTGATGTGTGTGGACCTATGTCAATCAACGCTAGAGATGGCTATAGATATTTTATCACTTTCACGGACGATTTGAGTAGATATGGATATGTCTACTTAATGAAGCATAAAAGTGAGTCCTTTGACAAGTTCAAGGAATTCCAGAATAAGGTTGAAAACCAACTGGATAGAAAGATTAAAGCACTACGTTCAGATCGTGGTGGCGAATATCTTTCGAATGAGTTTGATCAACACCTCAAAGACTGTGGTGTAGTACTACAGTTAACTCCACCTGGAACACCACAATTGAATGGTGTGTCCGAACGGAGAAATCGAACATTACTTGATATGGTTCGATCCATGATGAGTCACACGGTTGTACCTGATTCATTGTGGGGTTATGCTCTTTTGTCAGCTGCTCTAATACTTAACCGAAGTCCGTCTAAAGCTGTAGACAAGACTCCATATGAATTATGGAAGGGAACGGTCCCTAACTTGTCCTTTATTCGGGTTTGGGGCTGCGAGGCTTATGTCAAGTGGAGACCTGACGATAAGCTCGGCCCACGATCGGTCAAGACATACTTTATTGGTTATCCAAAAGGGATGTTTGGTCATTACTTTTACTCGCCTACCGAACATCGAGTTTTTGTTGCGGCTAGTGCGACGTTCTTAGAGAAAGAATTTCTCGAGAATAGGACAAGTAATGGAACCTTCGATCTGTCGGAGATTCAAGAACCAACAACCGAGCAACCAATGGAGGAAACTGTTCCTTCATCATCGGCTGCGGTTAATATTCCTTTGGAACCTAGGAGGTCGGGTAGACACTCTATTCCTCCAGACAGATACATTGGTATGGTCGAGGAGAATGAGAGAGATGACGTTTTACTCCTAGAGAGTAACGAACCCGCTACCTATAAAGGTGCCATGACCTGTTCCGACTCTAAGCTATGGCTTGATGCCATGCAATCCGAGATGGACTCTATGTATGAGAATGACGTATGGGATCTGGTTGACTTACCTGATAAGGTTCGGCCTCTTCAGTGCAAATGGCTTTACAAAATAAAGCATTCTGTAGAAGGACAACCAGATACCTACAAGGCACGACTAGTGGCAAAGGGTTTCACTCAAGTGCACGGATTGCATTATGATGAAATCTTTGCACCCGTAGTCATGCTGCGTTCCATTCGGATAATCTTAGCGATTGCCGCTTTTCATGACTATGAAATTTGGCAGATGGACGTGAAAACCGCCTTCTTAAACGGTTATTTGGAGGAGGAGTTGTACATGGTACAACCGGAAGGTTTCATTGATCCTAAAAATCCTAAGAAGGTATGCAAGCTTAAGCGTTCCATCTATGGACTTAAGCATGCTTCTCGGAGTTGGAATCATCGTTTCGACCAAGTGATAAAAGAGAATGGATTTACTCGATCGGTCGAGGAACCATGCTTATATATCAAGTTGAGTGGGAGCAAGATTGTCTTCCTAATATTGTATGTCGATGACATACTCTTGATTGGGAATGACATACCTCTCTTAACTTCGGTAAAAGTTTGGTTAAAGAACCATTTCCGGATGAAAGATCTGGGCCAGGCACAAAGAATTTTGGGGATCCGTATCTACAGAGATAGATCACGACGGATGTTATCCCTCAGTCAGGAGTCTTATATAGATAAGATTCTTGAGAGGTTCAACATGACCAACTCCAAGAAGGGGAACCTTCCAATGGTCTCTGGGATGCAGTTGAGTAAAGCTCAAGCACCAAAGACATCGAAAGAGGTCGAGCGCATGAGTCGGATTCCTTATGCATCAGCTATAGGATCGATCATGTATGCCATGATATGCACACGTCCAGACGTGGCATATGCATTGAGTATGACGAGTCGTTACCAAGGCAATCCATGTGAAACACACTGGATGGCTGGTTACGAATATCCTTAACGTAACCTACGGAGGACTAAGGATTGGGTATTGACTTATGGAGGCTACACTGAGCTATGCGCAATCGGTTACGCAGATGCCAGCTTCCAAACGGATCGAGATGACTCGAAATCTCAGTCTGGATTCGTTTTTACTCTTAATGGCGCTGCGGTCAGCTGGAAGAGCTCCAAACAAACTGTTATAGCAGATTCTACGACTGAGTCCGAGTACTATGCTGCTTCAGAGGCTGCGAAGGAAGCTAGATGGATGCGTCAATTCTTACAAGGACTAACTGTAGTTCCTAGTTCGGATGACCCGATCACCATCTATTGTGATAATAGTGGTGCCATCTTCCAGGCTAAGGAGCCTAAGTCCAGCAACAAGTCTAGGCATGTACAACGGAAGGCTCACATGATCCGAGATTACGTGGAGCAACGGGAAATAGTGATAGACAAGATTGCTACGGATGATAACGTCGCAGATCCTCTCACTAAACCATTGAGATATGATAAACATGAAGGGCACGTTATTTCCATGGGAATCAAACGTGTTCCTGAGTTGTATTAGTTGTTTTGTATGGATTAGACACATGTATCTTTTTCATAAAAACTATCTATAATATCATCGTTTTGTTTTATATTTTGTTTTTCATGTGGGTTGTACTGACAACATTGAACACCACAAAGTGAACTGAATTACATTATATTGTTTTGGTCCGTAATCGCCTACATGAGCTGATAACTCTGGCAATTATTCTGTGCAGTCGATTGATGGTGGGTTCAACGAGCCATAAGTCAAACAGTTGACTGATCGATCACATATGCGAGTTATAATGATACCTCGCAGGACAATTTTGTGACAACGTTATGGAGTCCTAAATGTTTCGGAACATTAGGTGCCAGGTCGTGGATAGGACATCCATAGTGTTCCTAGAGTCGATTCTTTTGACTATCGACTGTCTCTTGAGATAAAGGCAGTTTTTGGGTGACTTTGGTTTCTTTCTCATGGTCGACCGTAACAGGAGGCTAAGTAGATTTTCACTGGGTCATTTCATACTGCGCTTGTATCTGCAAGATTCGAGTTGAAGAAAATATCCAACCTTTATCAGGATATGATATTTCTCAGGGCCACTCGAGGAGCTGTAACTGAAATGCATGGCCATGCTCGAATATAGATTCGTTTATCAGTTAAGTTACTCTCTAGTCGGGGAAACCACTCTTGATACTGATCACTTGTAAACTACGACCTTTGTGAAATACGGGCTTTGCAAATTGGTTTACATTGAGTGGGAAAAATTTATTATGGATATGAGAATCGGTTATCGCACATACACTTGTACGGACAAGTGGGAGATTGTTGGAGCTAGTGTCCTACAGTTAGTGCAATAACATAAATAAATCTCTGTAGGTTCACAGGGTATACTTTGTATAATAATCAGTTGATTAACGTTTATCAATAACGGTTGGCTTGCTAGATAAGTTTGACGTTATTGTCATACAGATGGCGGTGATCAACTGGTCCCTAAAAGTCACACCTATAGGATGTGTTTGAGAGATGTGATTATTTGAGAAAATAATCATATTGATACCCTATTATATGACTAAAAGGTTAGTCAGTGTAATTGACTAAAAGGTTAGTCAATGTGATGATGAGACGAAAGTTAGCTGAGACGAATTAACTGTAATTCGTAAAATTGAATATAAAAAGTTATATTTAATTATAGTATATAATGTAAGCTAATTAAACATAAACCGTTATAATTAATTGGCAAATTTTAAATATACGGATATTTATAATTAATGACGGATTATAATGTCGGTCTATGTAAAACGACGATTATAAGATATTACATTATATTGCAAGCTAAAATGACCGAAACACGGTATGCAGATACACTCGGGTTTTCGGGTCAATGGGTAGTTATTTGAGGAGACTAACTCTCCTCATATAAAAACCCAAAAAGTGCCGTGGGAAAAAAAAAACAAGAGATAGAAAATTCAGATTTTTCTAACCTAACCTAATTCTCACACTGCCTCCATCTGATCTACACATCACAACAGGCAAAAAGTTAACTGTAACTTTTGACAAAACACAAAAACTTTCTTCTCAATAGTGAGATCGTGAAAAAGGTTTACTTTCTAGCAAAAGAAAAGGGTATTTCTCGGAACATCTTGGGTGCAACGATTAGGAGGATATCTACCTTGATATCTCTGTTCTTTACGCCAATTGCTAGGACCGGAGGTTGATTTCTAAATCTCTACTATTATCATTGTTTTCGTTTATGACTCGATAATCAAATTACTATTTTTCGTTATAATCCTAAAATAATTGTATTGTGGTAATACCGATTTCCCACAAGTGGTAATACCGATTTCCCACAAGTGGTATCTCCTTTATGTGGTTCAAGTATTGTAATTTGTGGATCGACTATTCTATGTAAGGAATTTCTATTACGGTTGTTTATATTGATCGTCATCTAGGTATTCCTACTTTATCTTTTGTTTAAAGTCTTTATGTTTCTTATTTGATTGCTATTTTCTTTACATGTTATTTTAGATTCAATTTCAATATCGTTGTAATCATTTCATTTCCCTAGATTGTCAATTTAGCGTCGTTATTATCGCCAATTAAAGAGTCTTAAAATACTGTCAAAACCAAATAAACATGTCTATCCTAGTTTTTATTATTAACATCATCTTAGATTTAAACATCGCCATGAGTGAGTAGTCATTTTTCTAGGGTGTAGGGTAGCCATGTAGGTTGATTAAAAGATGATAATTGGATAAAAGAAATTGTGCTTTTAAAACGTCGTGTCTATGCATGTTTTGGACTATAACGATAGTTAACGATTCCTGATCAAAATCATTGACTAAAATGGAATTCTTTTCCAAGGTAGAAATACGTGAATTGAATAGACAAAGCATGACATGGTAGATTAAGACCTAGTAAATTGCCTAAAACCCTGCTAGACCATCTGATCTATGATTGTAATGAACACATCATTCTTACGAACTCACAATGAATCATTTGCATGTTCTAAATCCAATTTCATCATTATGTTAATCTAATGTGTGAACCTACTTCCCTAGATTCTTTTTATCGTTGTTAATTCATCACCTGCTTTATTGTTTTCGTTTTGATTTGCTTTTATTTTGTTTTCATTTATGCTTTTTATTAGTTTAGTAATCAAAACCCCAAAACCCAGATACTCGTTAGATAACACCCAATTGCAAGACATTTCACATTCTATAGGAAACACCATCTCCCTGAGGATCGACCCCTACTTCCCTAATTACATTTATCTATTATTAGCCTAGTCTGGGTAATTATCTTTGACCAGGGCTTGCGACAGGCCCGATCAAATTTTGGCGCCGTTGCCGGGGAGCACGGTTTAGTTTTCCTATTTCTTGTGATTTTTATTGCAATTAGTTTTATCTAGTCTTTAGGAACCCGAATTCCTTCAGACCTATCTTGATTTTTCATCTTAGCTTTTCAATCCTATGCCCAGATCTTCTAGACTAGGGACCCCTATCTCTTTAGACCCCGATCTAGAAAGGACTCTGCGTAGGAGACGAAAGCTATTCAACGAAATCTCAAAAGCTTCTGATACTTCAAGTTTAGACCGTATTCGTGAGAATTACTCGGATATTTTATCTAATCATGAAGGAGAAGAATATCCATTCTCATCTCCATTCTCAAAAACCAATCAAACTTCAAACAACACTCCATCTTCATCTTCACAAAAGAAAATGGTTCGACTTTCAGACCATTCCAAACCAACTGCAGATACACTTCCAAGGGGTATTGCTACACCCCAAATCACAGCCCAAAACTTTGAAATCAAACCTGCCTTCATCAGTTTAATAGAAAGAAGTCAATTTGGTGGCAATGCCACAGAAGATCCCAACCTTCATATTCAAAACTTCTGTGACTATTGCTCCACAATTAGACAAACTGGAGTATCCCAAGAGCAGATTAGAGAAATGCTCTTTCCCTTCTCTTTAATAGGAAAGGCTAAACTTTGGATCAATAGCCTTGACCGAGTCGCCTTAGAAATATCCGACTGGGATAGTCTAGCTCTTGCTTTCTATCAAAAGTACTTACCACCAGAACGAACCGCACTCTTACGGAGTCAAATCACTGGATTCCGTCAGAGAGGCGATGAAAGCCTTTATGAGGCATGAGAAAGGTACAAAGTATTACAAAGAGAATTCCCTCATCATGGCCTTGATTCATGGTTCTTAGTTATCACCTTCTACAACGGTTGTTGTGGCGAATCGCGTCGTATCCTCGACTCCGCTAATAATGGTCATTTCGATCAGATCGATGTAGAAATAGCTAGTGCAACTATCGAGTCAATGGCAATTCACGACTCTCAGTATAGCAACTCACGTGCTATGCCGCTCAAAACCAAGCAGGAAGATTCAAGCAAAGTAGCACACCTAGAAGCCCAATTAGCCCTTCTGCAGCAACAAATAGGAAGCTCTTCCCAATCCAAGCAACATGTTAACGTCACTAACCACGTAGTGGTATGTGAGACATGTGGGGATGGAGGAAACAGTTTTCAAGAATGTAGGAGTTCGCAAGAGCAAGTCAATGCCTACCAAGCATACAGGCAGCGCAATGCTTTCTCAAACTTCTATAATGAGAACACAAAGAACCATCCTCTTTTGTCCTACAAAAGCACCAACATTCAGAATCCCCACCATCAGATTCAACAACCATTCATACCACATCAACAGAAGCCCTACAATCCACCTGGTTTTCAAAACCAGAGACCTCCATTTCAACCTAACTTCAATCAACCTTACCAACCTCAACACCAACCACCCTGATAATCACTATTTATATACATATTTTATGCTTCCCCTAGTCACAAATAACTCGATTTACCGTCTTTCCTTGCTTATTCTATGCTATTTTAGCTAGAATATCGATTCTGCCGCTTTTGTTATGTTTTAATGCAGATTGGATGCATTTGGAGCTTTTTGAGTTGATATGGAGCATGGCGGAGTTGGATCGTAGAAGGCTAGGCACGGGAATCGAGAACGAAAGATAAGAAATGAAGAAAATCGAAGAAACGAAGCTAAATGAAGGTTTGCTCGATCGAGCAGAACAACATTGCTCGACCGAGTCGTGGTCAGGTCTTGCTCGATCGAGCAGGAGCCTCTTGCTCGATCGAGCAGGTCATTATTTCGGCGCTTTTTTGTGTTTTCCTTAATTTTAACCTAATTAATTACATCTTTTGTATTATAAAAAGAAAGCTCGTCTTATATACTTTCATATGCTTTCTTATGCCTTTTAATGCTTTTATGCTTTAAAATTAGAAACCCTAAATTAGTTTACTTTTCCTCTGGATTTTATTCATCAAAGACGATTGTCTTTAGTTCAACTTGTAATCGGTATTCTTCAATCTTTCTTCGTTATTCAATTTAATTGCTTTCTTATTCTTTAATTATTCCTTATTCATCCTTTCATTGTTGTTAAGCATGTTTACTTTAATTATTATTGTTTTTGTTTATATCGTTATGAGTAGCTAAATTCCTTTCTAGGGTTGAAAGGGGATCTAGGATTGTTAGAAGGGGTATATTAATTGATTAAATTGAAATTGCATGGTTATTGTTTGATTATCGTTTTAATTCTAGTTGTTTGATTTCTGGCCAGGATTAATTAACTAGTCTCGCGAATTAGGATTGACACCGACCGGGTTAAGACTAAGATAGGCTACGATAATTGAATAGAACTCGTTTAATGATAGCGACCGCATGTTAATTGTAGATCTAAAGGGCATAATTGAATCGACCGATCTTATGACCTTATATAACTTTATTGCATGATAGTTGATTACCCCCTTATCCCTGAATAATAATCCTAGTGAACCTGAGACCCTAGACTTTAAATCTCATTGTTTTAGACCTTTTATTGTTATTGCTTGCTTTTAGTTGTTGTTATTATTTGCTATTAGTTATTGTTATTGTTATTGTTATTGTTTACTATTTATTGTTATTGTTTGCCATTAGTTTAGAACACAAATCTCAAAACCCCGAAATTGTTACTTTACAGACAAGCTTAGTTTAACAGATTAGATTACTACCGCCTCCCTGTGGATTCGATACCTTGCTTACCGCTGACTATTAGTTAGTAGTGAATTAGGTTTTACTTTGATTAAGGTGACGCGACTCAACCCTTATCAAATTTGGCGCCGTTGCAGGGGAGGCAACAGTTTTCTGTTTGTTTCTACTTAGTTTGTCTTTTTCGTCTCAGGGAACCTAAGTTCCTTGAGACAGTTCTCATCCTTTTCTTTAGTTTTTATTTATGCCCAGGTGTTCTAGGTCCGTTCTCGTGCCCTACGATTCCGAACCAGAGAAGACTCTCCGGTCTAGACGAAACTTTTGGAAGGAAATTCAAGAAGCGGAAGACTTGAGTACGCTTGAAACAGTTTACGCCGAATTCGTCGCAGAAAAACCATCCTTAGAAGAGGATATACCTATTTCTGCACCTACTACAACCATGCCTACTCTAGCCAGCCATTCGGAGCCTACCGTTGCATCTATTCCCAAGGGATTTCAACTCCCTACTACGGGTAATAGTACTTTTGAGATTCGTCCATCTTATATCTCTTTGGTGGAGCGAAATATGTTTGGGGGGAGCCCTACTGAGGATCCTGCTAAGCATATGGAGAAATTCACTAACTATTGATGCTCTATTCCTTTAACGGGTGGGGTGACACAAGATCAGATCAAGTTGGTGTTGTTCCCCTTTTCACTACGAGACGGGGCAGAAGATTGGTTGAGTGAGTTAGATATGGTTGCACTTGGCATCACCGATTGGAATTCTTTGGCTCTTGCATTCTACAAAAGATATTTTCCGCCACAGAAAACCAATGCCATTCGAAGTCAAATCACAAGTTTGAAACAAGGTCCCAATGAGAACTTTAATGAGGCCTGGGTTCGCTTCAAAAAGCTTGTCAAGTCTGTTCCACATCATGGTTTTGATACTTGGTTCTTATGCAACCACTTTTACAATGGGTTATATGATGATCAGAGGAATTTGTTAGATTCTGCTGCTAATGGGAGATTCCAAAATAACACTACTGATGCCAATGCTTGGAAGTTAATTGATGAGATGGCTACTCACACTGCTGAGTATGGGAATCCTAGGGGTAATGTGAGGAGAGGAGGTACGGATAATGCCATTGTAGCTCAGTTAGAGGCATTAACTTCCAAAATTGCCGAGTTACAAACTTCAAAGTCCTTGGAAAGTAAACAAACGGTTCATGCCATGGTTCAACAAGAGCCAACCTGTGAAAGATGTGGTACTATGGGGCATAATGCAGTGGAATCTCTGAGTACGGTTGATCAAGTGCTTGCCTTTCAATCCTTTAAGCAAGGTTCACCGTACTCTAACTTTTACAATGAAAGGACAAGAGAGCATCCCAATTTCTCCTACCGAAGTCAGAATGTTCTTAATCCTACCCCACCACCACCTCAACAACAAATTTCATCTTATGTGATTCCTCAGAATCGCAATCCTCAAGGTAACTTTAACCGTTCCAATCAAGGTGGCCAAAACTTCCAACAACCTACACCTCCACCACCTCCAAGTAATGATATGGCGGAAATGAAAGCCATGTTGCAGCAGAGTCTTATGATCCAACAAAAGTAAGATGCTCAGATCTCACAACTGATAGCTCATAACAAGATGGTTGACACTCAAATTGCCCAATTGGCAATTCAAAATCCACATAAACAACCGGGTAATCTTCCTCCTCAAGGACACCCTCCACATGAACAAGTCAATGCCATCACTTTGAGGAGTGGAACCCATTACAAAGGCCCTGAAATGATAAGGGATGAAACCAATGAAAGCTTGGAAGTTGCTGATCAAAGTTCGAAAAAAGGCGAAAAAGAGGCTGAAAAGTTGCCCAAATTCTTCTCGGGAAGTTTCTGAAAGTTACAGTACATCAAAACTCGATCGAGCAACCCCTCTGCTCGATCGAGCAACCCCTGATCAGGATGAAAAGCCTTCTAATTCATCTTCCAAAGCCAAAGAAGCCGAGCCCATTGTAATTAAACTTCTTTTTCCTCAACGCCAATATAAATCCAAGCTCGATAAACAGTTTGGGAGGTTTATGGAGGTAGTGAAGAATTTGCAAGTGAGTGTACCATTTACCGAGTTGATCACTCAAGTGCCGGCCTATGCAAAGTTTCTAAAGGATATATTGACAAGGAAGCGGTCCTTTAATGAAGTGGAGACGGTTGCATTCACTGAAGAATGCAGTGCTGTTTTGCAATCCAGATCACCACCTAAGCTAAAGGATTCAGGGAGTTTTTCTATTCCTTGTAATATAGGTTGCTTAGAAATTGATAAAGCCCTTTGTGATTTAGGAGCTAGTGTTTGTGTTATGCCATTTTCTATATGCAAAAAGTTAAATATGGGTCAACTTACTGTTACAACCATGACTTTACAAATGGCCGACCGTTCTATTAAACATCCTTTGGGGATTTTAGAAGACGTACCGGTTAGAGTAGGGAAGTTTTTCATACCAGTTGACTTTGTTGTCTTAGATATGGCTGAGGACACCCAAATTCCTATCATCTTGGGACGACCATTCCTCCATACTGCGGGGGCGGTTATAGATGTTAAGAATGGGAGACTTACACTAACAGTGGGGAATGACAATATCACTTTCAACCTAGATAAGGCAATGAAACAACCCCTACTAGAAGAGACATGTCATAGGGTTGATATTGTGGATTTAACTATTGATGACTGTCTCCCTTTGCGTTTGGATGGGGATCCTCTAGAGATCGCCTTAATTTCCAAGAATGCTAAAGCTGGAAGCTCACGGAGTAAACTCAAGTCCAGATGGTCGAGACCATTCACAAAAACCAAGGTGAGCAAGTTTGGGTCGGTTACGCTACAAACCGACAAGGGCGGAATTTTCAAAGTCAATGGTCAGCGCTTAAAGACCTATTACGATAGAGCATTTATAGGAGTGAGAGAGGCCGCCGACCTTTTCGCTCTTGATAAACCACCATGACTTTGAGGTAACACGGTCGTGCGAGACCGATATAAACCAGCGCTAACCGAGAGGCAACCCGGCATTTACTTGTAATTCATTTGTAAATCTTATTTCGATTAGCGTAGTTATTAATGTTATAGTTAGATTAGATTTAGTTTGGATAGTTAATATAGTTGTGCATGATTGAGTGCGGTGAGGGAGCGATCTAACAATTCTATTAAGTGTTTGCAGCTAATACAATTGGAAGTCGCTTTAATAATGAAGAACGAAAAGAAAAGAAAAGCAAGAGAAAAGAAAATAAGAGACAACAAGTGAAAGATGTGCTCTTACTGGGTTGCTCGACCGAGCATAATAACCTGCTCGATCGAGTTTTCGTGCATGCCAAACATCAACCACTCGAGCAAACTTCAAAATCGTGAAAAATTTGGTTGCTCGATCGAGCAAGCTCCTCTTGCTCGATCGAGTCGGTCGGTTCGAACTGATCCAAAGCTTAAAAAGCAGGGTTTTCACAAAATTTTCTCTTCATTCCTCTTCTTATTTCGTCCTTGTTCTTCACTACCTCACCCTTATTCTCTCAATTACTGGTATTATCTATCCTTGTACTTTCTTTTATTGTATTTTCTTTTAGTTATTTTCCCCATTCCCTTTTGTTAGTAGTGTCCTTTAGGTTGTTGTTGTTGGTTGTTGTGTGATTGCTATGCTGTTAGCATCACAATGAGGACACTGTGACATTTAGGTTTGGGGGAGAGTCTTTATTTATGTTGTGTGTTTATTTCTGTTGTGTGAGAAGAAAATAAAAAATCCATAAAAATTGAAAAATTTACAAAATTCAAAAACATGTTTTCATTTTATTAGGTCGAGTCTTGGTGAATTGAATAACGATGATGATAATTTGCATTGTTTCTGCATTTGAATCCCAAATAAGTTATCCATGTACATTGTTTTGACTTGCTATTTTTGAAAACAAAGCTCATAGTACAAGTTTGACCGTTTTTGACATACCTTATGCTAATTAGATTTGGCAATTTTTGTTGGTAAACCACTTAAAATTCTGAGGTCTATAGAGCTTCCTAGGCCAGGAACATCAATAAACTGGTCTCATTGTCTTTAGGCTTGAGTGTGGTACTCCTTGTGGAATGTGTAACATCAAATTGCATAAGTGTGACGTTCGTTTCTTGATACTATACGCGTTCGTTTGATAAGTGCATGAGGAAAGGTGATTCTTTTTGTTCAAATAAGCCTCACATAGCCAAAAAGACTTGATTTTATACCCTTATTATTGAGTTCTCTATGTTTAGCCAATTTGAGCCTTTTGTAGCCTGTTTTATAACCTATCTAATAGCTACATTCCTAGAATTTGCCTACCTTTTCGGGACAGTCGCAGTTGCATGTTTTTCTTATCTACTTGTCTACTATGGTTGGGTCGGGATTTCAAAAAGAATATCATATGGGTGTAGCAAGTATGTTGGCAATTGTGTCATTTATTCCCTTTGTTGAGAAAAGTTGTGAAGCAAAAGAAAAAAAATGATGAAGAAAAGAAAAAAAATGAGATTTGATTTGAAAAAAATTGAAAAAGAAGAAAAAGAGAAAATGAAAAAAAGAAAGAAAAATTTGTTGCTTCATTGAATTATTCAAGGGATAATGAAAGGGATTATACTAGAGTCTAATGCATATTTAGAGAGCAATTTCGATCTCTCTCTTGCGATGTCAAAGTTTAAGATGATTTCTCTAGTCAGTGTTGGTTTGTGCTAGTCTTGTAGATTTGTTTTGGTAGTTGTCGCTGCGACTACCGGTCTTAGCCCCACATTCCCAAACGTGCCTTGGCACAATCCATTTCTATACCTTCACCCATTAGCCTCCCTTTTTGTCCTGATTCATGTGCTTTATAGCGAATGCGTATTAGTTGGGGAAATTACTATCACATTAGAATGCATGCATGTTTCATAAGTTGAGTGAGTGTTTCTATTTCTTCCAATCTTCACAAAACTCACCTTTACATAAACTTATGAGTGCTTGAGTGAATCCTCGAGAATTTGACAAATTGAGCCTTGCAAGATTGAAATGTATTTGGTTTTGTCTACACTACGGTATCATGTAAAATCTTGGATTATGAGCTGCGTTTTCTACTTTCCCGTACCTTTGAATTTGTTTTATTGGTACAACTTGGTCATTACTTTGTTATAGATATGGATAGCTTGGGATTTGTATGTGCATTGACATTAGCTTTGAGTTTTTCATTCACCATTTGTATGTTTGTCTTTGTATGTGTCGAGTGCTTTGCTTAGGGACAAGCAAAGGATTGGTTTGGGGGAGTTGATGATGATCACTATTTATATACATATTTTATGCTTCCCCTAGTCACAAATAACTCGATTTACCGTCTTTCTTTGCTTATTCTATGCTATTTTAGCTAGAATATCGATTCGATTATGCCGCTTTTGTTAGGTTTTAATGCAGATTGGATGCATTTGGAGCTTTTTGAGTTGATATGGAGCATGGCGGAGTTGGATCGTAGAAGGCTAGGCACGGGAATCGAGAACGAAAGATAAGAAATGAAGAAAATCGAAGAAACGAAGCTAAATGAAGGTTTGCTCGATCGAGCAGAACAACATTGCTCGACCGAGTCGTGGTCAGGTCTTGCTCGATCGAGCAGGTCATTATTTCGGCGCTTTTTCGTGTTTTCCTTAATTTTAACCTAATTAATTAGATCTTTTGTATTATAAAAAGAAAGCTCGTCTTATATACTTTCATATGCTTTCATATGCTTTCTTATGCCTTTTAATGCTTTTATTTATGCTTTAAAATTATAAACCCTAAATTAGTTTACTTTTCCTCTGGATTTTATTCATCAAAGACGAATGTCTTTAGTTCAACTTGTAATCGGTATTCTTCAATCTTTCTTCGTTATTCAATTTAATTGCTTTCTTGTTCTTTAATTATTCCTTATTCATCCTTTCATTGTTGTTAAGCATGTTTACTTTAATTATTATTGTTGTTGTTTATATCGTTATGAGTAGCTAAATTCCTTTCTAGGGTTGAAAGGCGATCTAGGATTGTTAGAAGGGGTAGATTAATTGATTAAATTGCAATTGCATGGTTATCGTTTGATTATCATTTTAATTCTAGTTGTTTGATTTCTGGCCAAGATTAATTAATTAGTCTCGCGAATTAGGATTGACACCGACCGGGTTAAGACTAAGATAGGCTACGATAACTGAATAGAACTCGTTTAATGATAGCGTCCGCATGTTAATCGTAGATCTAAAAGGCATAATTGAATCGACCGATCTTGTGACCTTAGATAACTTTATTGCATGATAGTTGATTACCCCCTTATCCCTGAATAATAATCCTAGTGAACCTGAGACCCTAGACTTTTAATCTCATTGTTTTAGACCTTTTATTGTTATTGCTTGCTTTTAGTTGTTGTTATTATTTGCTATTAGTTATTGTTATTGTTATTGTTTACTATTTATTGTTATTGTTTGCCATTAGTTTAGAACACAAATCTCAAAACCCCGAAATTGTTACTTTAGAGACAAGCTTAGTTTAACAGATTAGATTACTACCGCCTCCCTGTGGATTCGATACCTTGCTTACCGCTGACTATTAGTTAGTAGTGACATAGGTTTTACTTTGATTAAGGTGACGCGACTCAACCCTTATCACACCCCAAAATCAAAGCCAACCCAATGACTCAAGCCTGAGCAAAAATGAATCCATGCTTCTCCAAGTTGTTCAAAAACAAGATTCAATGTTTGCTTAACTTCAAAAGAGTGATCAAGCTCAAAATGCTGCCATCAAGATGCTTGAAACTCAAATGGCCCAATTGGATACCTCTAATGCCGAAAGGAAACAAGGCCAACTCCCACCTCATGGTGAGCAACCGAGGGACACCGCTAATGCTATCACCTTTAGGAGTCGTACCACTTATAAGGAACCTCATTAACCCAACGAAACAATAGTTGAGCCAACACCAGTAGAGAGCCAAAACGATTCCCAACCATCCACCGCTAAGGAAGCGGAAAACAAAAAAAAGAAGGATGAACCTTTGAAGGAACCCATCAAAATCCAAATTCCATTTCCCCAACGTTTGAGGAGAAATCATAAGGAAACGCAGTTTAGCAAGTTCATGGAAGTAGTCAAAAACCTCCAGGTAACGGTTCCCTTCACTGAGTTAATCACTCAAATCCTTTCTTACACAAAATTCATGAAGGATATCTTAACTAAGAAGAGGACTTTAGACAATGTTGAAATCATAGCATTCACAGCCGAGTGCAGTGCTTTGTTGCAAAATAAGTCCCCTCCTAAGTTAAAGGATCCCGGTAGTTTCTCTATACTTTGCACTATAGGCACCTTCACAATCGATAAAGCTCTATGCGATCTAGGTGTCAGTGTAAGCGTCATGCCCTATTCCATTTGTGAAAAGTTGAGTATGGGAATTCTCAAATGCACCAGTATCACTCTGCAAATGGCAGACCGTTCTTTAAAACAACCTATGGGAGTTTTAGATGATGTGCCTATCAAAGTAGGAAAGTTTTTCATTCCCGTCAATTTCATCGTGCTAGATATGGATGAAGATTCTCAAATCCCTATTATTTTAGGAAGGCCATTTTTACACACTGCCGGAGCAGTAATCGATGTTAAGAATGGAAAACTGACACTAGAAGTAGGTGATGATAAAGTCACCTATAACTTGAACAGTGCAATGAAAAGCCCCATGCTAGAGGAGTCTTGCTGTTTTATTGATATTGTCGACTCTATTGTTGATGAATCTCTGTATCCATCAATAATCAAGGATCCTTTAGAAGCAATCTTGTTGTTGGAGGATATCTCTGAGAATGACAATTTCGAGATCAGTGAGCTGGAAAAGGATCTGACCGGAGAAGAGATACCGTCAGAAGAAATTAAAGAGTTCATAAGCTTGATCGATACTCCTGCCAAGGCAGAAGTACAAAAACCTGAATTAAAACCTCTTCCCTCGAATCTAAAATATGCATTTTTAGATGAATCTGAGTATTGCCCAGTCATTGTGAGTGCTCTCCTAGATGAAAATCAGTTAACCTCACTATTAACTGTCTTGAAAAAGCACAGAAAGGCAATAGGTTACAAACTCGAAGATTTAACAGGCATAAGCCCAGACTTCTGCAAGCATAGAATCAACTTAGAAGAAGGCCAAAAACCTTGTGTTCAAGGTCAACGCCGTCTTAATCCCAACATGCAGGAAGTAGTTAAAACTGAATTTATGAAATTGCTAGATGCTGGCATAATCTATGCAATCTCTGACTCTAAATGGGTTAGCCCTGTTCAAGTTGTTCCCAAAAAAGGAGGAACAACATTAGTCAAAAATGAGAGGAATGAGCTCATCCCCACAAGGATTGTGACGGGATGGCGTATGTGTATTGACTACAGAAAGCTGAATCAATCAACTAGGAAAGATCACTATCCTCTACCCTTCATTGACCAAATGCTAGAGAGGTTAGCTTGCCACAAGTATTTCTGTTATCTAGATGGTTACTCAGGATTTTTCCAAATCCCTATCCACCCTGAGGACCAAGAGAAAACCACCTTCACCTGTCCTTTTGGTACTTTCGCTTATCGCAGAATGCCATTTGGCTTGTGTAATGCACCTGCCACTTTCCAGCGTTGCATGACCAGTATCTTCTCAAATTTTTTTGAATCTATCATGGAAGTATTTATGGACGACTTTAGCGTCTATGGCATTTCCTTCGATAATTGTTTGATAAATCTATCCAGAGTTCTAAAACGCTGTGAAGAAGTCGACCTTGTTCTCAACTGGGAAAAGTGTCAGTTCATGGTGAACGAAGGTGTAGTTTTAGGTCACATCGTTTCAGAAAGAGGTATAGAAGTGGATCGAGCTAAGATCCAAGTTATTGAACAACTGCCACCACCTGCTAATGTAAAAGGAATCAGGAGTTTCCTTGGCCACACTGGTTTCTACCGACGATTTTTAAAAGATTTTTCAAAGATAGCCAAGCCCCTGACTGAGCTCCTTTTCAAGGATGCACCTTTCAATTTCACAAAGGAATTCCTTAAGGCATTCAACAAAATCAAACATGCTTTGATCACCGCACCTATAATCCAGTCGCATGATTGGAATATGCCCTTAGAACTTATGTGCAATGCGAGTGATTATGCCGTAGGAGTTGTTTTAGGGCAAAGAAAGGAAAAGTTTCTTCATGCGATTTACTATGCTAGTAAAACCCTATATCCTGCCCAAATCAACTATGCCACCACTGAGAACGAACTTCTCGCCATTGTCTATGCCTTAGACAAATTTTGCTCGTACCTAATAGGATCAAAAGTTATTGTCTACACTGACCATGCTGCCTTGAAATATCTGCTTTCAAAGAAAGAGGCAAAACCTAGACTTATCCGATGGATCTTACTCCTTCAAGAGTTTGATTTAGAGATCCGGGATAAGAAAGGAGCAGAGAATGTAGTCGCTGACCACCTCTCAAGGATAAGAGTAACTGAAATAGGATTACCAACGCCAATTAATGATTCGTTCGCCAATGATTCATTAATGGCAATTGCGGACTCTTCCCCTTGGTATGCTGATATTGCCAACTTCCTTGTCAGTCGCCAGCTACCCCCCGACCTTTCTTATAACCAAAGAAAGAGATTTTTGCATGATGTAAAATCCTTTGTTTGGGATGACCCCTATCTTTTCAAGCAGTGCTCAGATGGTCTGTACAGACGTTGTATCCCCCAGTGGCAAGTAAAAGGAGTTTTAGAAGGATGCCACTCATCTGCTTAAGGTGGTCATCATGGTCCGTCCAAGACCGTAGACAAAGTCTTACAATCCAGGTTTTTCTGGCCCTCGATGTTTAAAGATTCAAGAGACTTTGTTATGGCTTGTGATGCTTGTCAACGAATGGGTCAAATATCCAAAAGACATGAAATGCCTCAAAACGGCATATTAGAAGTCGAGATATTCGATGTCTGGGGTATTGACTATCAAGGACCATTCCCTTCTTCAAATGGAAATCGTTACATTTTAGTCGCGGTCGACTATGTTTCAAAGTGGGTAGAAGCAATTGCCACCCCCAACAATGATGCTAGAAATGTGATACGACTATTTAAAAAGATCATCTTTCCGCATTTTGGTGTACCCAGAGCCGTGATAAGTGATCGAGGAACTCATTTCGAAGAAAAGCAGTTAGACACTCTGCTTGCCAAGTATGGTGTGTATCACAGACGAGATTTAGCCTACCATCCTCAGACCAGCGGTCAAGTAGAAATCTCGAACAGAGAACTAAAAACAATTCTTCAAAAATTTGTCTCGAAATCTAGAACCGATTGGAGTAATAAGCTCGATGACACCTTATGGGCTTATCGCATAGCTTTCAAAACCCCGATTGGAACATCTCCCTATCGGTTAGTTTATGGAAAGGCCTGTCATCTCCCCGTTGAGTTAGAGTACAAAGCTTACTGGGCTATCAAAGAACTCAACTTAGACACTAAGCTTAGCGCTGATAGACGACTTTTGCAACTCAATGAGCTAGAAGAGTTTCGTTTGCAAGCTTACGAGAATTCTAGGATATATAAAGAGAAAACGAAGCGTTGGCACGACAAGAGGATAATCAGTAAAGAATTCAATGTCGGTGACCAAGTACTTTTCTTCAACTCCCGTTTGAAAATTTTTCCGGGAAAACTTCGCTCAAGATGGTCAGGACCATTCATTGTCACATATGTAAGCAAATACGGTTATGTGGAAATAATGACTAGTAATGGTGAAAAATTCAAGGTCAATGGACACCGATTGAAACTCTACTACAGCAATTCCATTATCGGATGCTTGGATATTGTCTATATAGAGCGTCAATCCCCAACCAGATGATTTCATAGAAGAATTCGTCAAGCGCGACGTTAAACCAGCGCTTCTCGGGAGGCAACCCATGTTTCCTTTCTTTTTGCATTTTATTTTTGCTTTCCCTTTTTCGTTGTTTTGTAAGATTTAATTTGCAGAGGAAAGAGTTTTTGAAGAATATATAAAGACCTTCCTTGTCAAGTCCAAAAGACTAGCTTGAGGGAGTCCGCGCTGACTAGTAAGCTTCACTCTTCTTTCATCTTTTTCCCTTTTACCCTTCTTCCCATTGAGCATCTCGTTGCATATTTAGTCTTTGTGCTCACATTGAGGACAATGTGATGTTTAGCTTGGGGGAGGGATTGCATTTTTCCATTTTGCATTTTAGCCGTTTATATTTTTCAAATTTTTGAATAAGAGAAAAATCTAAAATTTTGAACATAATTGAATGCTTTTCATGCTCTGCTTGCTTGTTTACTATGCTATCATGTTACATTTCCCAAACTTAGAGCTTTCAAAAGATAATGATTCAATATTCATTGAATTGTGCATACATGGGGAAGTCTTGTACACAGTAGGCATGGAAGGAATCTATAGATGAGTACGCTTGATCTTGACATTTGGCAAGTTACATATATTGTAAGGTAGAACCTCCTTAGACTGGTACATCTATACCCAGTCTCATTTAGGTGTGTGTAGTTCTCCTTGTGATGTGTGTCATGTCAAAACGCATAAGTACGGTTCTAATTTCATTCCTATAAGCATTGCATTCATGGTTCACTAAGATTTGAAGCCTTTTTCACTTTGAATTACCCCTCAAAATTAGCCTCTTCATACAAATGTTTCACAAGATAATAGCTACATATAAAAACTGCCTACCTTGTTGAGCTAGTAGCTAGACTATGGTGTATGGGTGCTCTTTTGAGAAGATTTGTTCTTTGATGTCAAAGTGAATTTGGGAGAACCAAAATGTCCAAAAAGAGATGTTATGTTCAGAAAAAAAGAAAGAAAAAAATGAAAAAATTGAAAAAGAAAAAAATCGAAAAAAGAAAGAAAAAGAAATAAAAGAAGAAGTTGTGAGTATCTCCTCAAAATGTCAATTCAATGTTTAGAAGGAGTTCACTCTTGTGTTTCGTGTGTAATAAGCCAATCCAATCCTTCTGGCTTCGTTTTCCGTCTTTTGAGAATTAATCGAAAGTTTGGATTGAGTATTCATTTATCATTGGTCAGTTGCTAGCTCATCCTAACCTTCACATGACCATAATTGTTTATCCACCTTTCACCCATTTCCCAAAGCCTTCTTCATATTTTTTCGGCTTCTTTTCTGTGTGCATTGTGATCTTTGACTTGTGTTTTGAATTGTTTACCATATTAGACTGCGAACACATTTTCATAAGTCTTAGATAGGTGAGTGTCTCAAAAACATTTACACATAAAGAAATCACCTTTTGCATACATGAGTGTTCGAGTGTGCCGTGAGAGTCCATTTGTCCAAAAGATCATGCAAGAGCCGAAAATTCTGTAGTGAAATTCTTTGTGCTGCGCCGTTATGTAAATCTCAGCCATGTTTATGTATCATTCTTGCCCACGTTGTTTTTGGGTTATGATTCATTATGTTTCCAAAGTTTAACGTTGAGATTTGTTTCTTGATGGTGTAGTAGCCAATGCTTGCAACCCTTGTCCTAATATTGTTTGTTATGTTTGCTTGAGGACAAGCAAGGGTTTAGCTTGGGAGAGTTTGATAAGTGAATATTAGTATGATTTTAACCCCCATTTTAGCTCGGTTTTGTATGTCATTTGTGCTTTGTTAAGCCACTTTATGAGCTAATATCGTCTTCTAGGCGTATTCCTATGTTCTAACCTATTTGTAGAGAAAGTGACGTTTCTACGCCCTTTTTCTATATTCCCGAGCATTTGCCTAGAACCTAACGATTTGAAGAAGCAAGCTTGACCAAGTCAAAGGCATTTCAAGAAGGTTCACTGATTCAAGAGAGAGAAAAAGCAAAGACGATTTCGCAGTTGTCAGAAGATCGATCAGTTAGGCGAAAGAAATCATCATTTTACATCAAACCCTATCAACAAACCCGACTCAAGAGGTCAAGGGGGATAATGAAAGTCAAGTCATATGCAAGGGAGATGAAACGAAAGTCAATTGACCAAGATCACTACATACCCGATCGGGTAAGTGGTGTACCCGATCGGGTATCCTTGCTGATCTGAGCTTTTGCTTTGACTTCCTTTATTTTGTCCTATATGTTCAATGCATGACCTCTTCCCCACAAAACCCTACTGCTATAAAAGGATGCCTCAGCCACCACATCTTGAGAACAACACACACAATTAGAAACACTTCTTTCTTCACCAAAAACCCTAGATTAGGAGGAGAGAAATCTAGCCTCTCTTCTCTCATTTTCTTCTTCCTTTTTGTCCTTAGTTTCTTAGTTTATTTCTGTCTTTTCTACATCAAATCCTTAGCCTAGATCAATAAAAGTTCCATCTTTGTAATCTCTTTTATGTGGTTCAAGTATTGTAATTTGTGGATCGACTATTCTATGCAAGGAATTTCTATTACGGTTGTTTATATTGATCGTCATCTAGGTATTCCTACTTTATCTTTTGTTTAAAGTCTTTATGTTTCTTATTTGATTGCTATTTTCTTTACATGTTATTTTAGATTCTATTTCAATATCGTTGTAATCATTTCGTTTCCCTAGATTGTTAATTTAGCGTCGTTATTATCGCCAATTAAAGAGTCTTAAAATATTGTCAAAATCAAATAAACATGTCTATCCTAGTTTTTATTATTAACATCATCTTAGATTTAAACATCGCCATGAGTGAGTAGTCGTTTTTCTAGGGTGTAGGGTAGCCATGTAGGTTGATTAAAAGATGATAATTGGATAAAAGAAATTGTGCTTTTAAAACGTCGTGTCTATGCATGTTTGGACTATAACGATAGTTAACGATTCCTGATCAAAATCATTGACTAAAATGGAATTCTTTTCCAAGGTAGAAATACGTGAATTGAATAGACAAAGCATGACATGGTAGATTAGACCTAGTAAATTGCCTAAAAGCCTGCTAGACCATCTGATCTATGATTGTAATGAACACATCATTCTTACGAACTCACAATGAATTATTTGCATGTTCTAAATCCAATTTCATCAATATGTTAATCTAAATGTGTGAACCTACTTCCCTAGATTCTTTTTATCGTTGTTAATTCATCACCAGCTTTATTGTTTTCGTTTTGATTTGCTTTTATTTTGTTTTCATTTATGCTTTTTATTAGTTTAGAAATCAAAACCCCAAAACCCAGATACTCGTTAGATAAGACCCAATTGCAAGACATTTCACATTCTATAGGAAACACCATCTCCCTGAGGATCGACCCCTACTTCCCTAATTACATTTATCTATTATTAGCCTAGTCTAAGTAATTATCTTTGACCAGGGCTTGCGACAGGCCCGATCAGTATGCCAGGTATAACCAGATCAAGATGGCCGAAGAAGACATGCATAAAACAACTTTTGTCACTCCATGGGGCATAAACTGCTACACAGTTATGCCATTTGGACTAACTAATGCTGGAGCTACATACCAACGTACCGGAACTACGTTATTGCATGGCATGATGCATAAAGAAGTGGAGGTATACGTAGATGATATAATTGTCAAATCCAGAAAAAGGAAAGTGACAACACCAAATATTGTCGTGTCTAGTAGTAATTTTTAGAGTCTTTCGTTTTACTTTTTACGGGTCATTAGCTTTGTTTTATGTTAACTCCAGTTTTTGTAATAATGTTAGTATTTAGTATTTTAAGTCAATTTTGAGAATAAAAAAACCCAAAAGTAAAAGAAAGTCATACCCGAAACCCGAGACCCAAAAACCCGGAAATTGGAGTGGGCTAGCAATGAATCATCAAGGCATGAAGACCAAACCCAATGGGTCAATGGAAGTCAAGGCGGGGCCAAAAATACATGGGTCAACGAAAGTCAAGAAGGAAAAGCAAGGGAAAATTGGGCAGTGCTCGACGCAGCCTGCGTCATCACGACGCAGCCTGCGTCGTAGGACGCAGCCTGCGTCGTAGGACGCAGCCTGCGTCCTTTCTCAGCACGGGATTTGTTCATTTCTCCGTCTTGTCTTTTGGAAGCCCACTTTTCAAGGCCCCTAGGTTTGCGGACCAAGGGTATATAAGAAGAAAACTGAAGAGAGAGAAGAGAGCCAAGCATACAACATTCAACATCATATTTTCCTTAGAAATTCTCTACTTTGTTCTTCAACTTTG
>JAIUZE010070680.1:0-50942 GCA_022085475.1 Heliosperma pusillum | reverse complement strand
TAGTCTCTTTGTTCTTGCTAAATGATAAGTACTAATCTTTCTTTTCTTTTGCAAGATGCCTCCGAGAATTGACAACACGATATTAGCAGCTCTTACCGTTATTATCCAAAACCAGCAAAATCAGCAAGCAAATCCTATTCCTACTCCTATTCCCGACCGTGAGAGACACGGAAGTTGTTCATGGGTTGCTTCTCAACTATCTAGGAGCCAAGCCAAAACCTACGGTGGTGAGGTAGATCCCGTTCAGCTTTCGGGGTGGTTACGTGAAATGGAGAAGAGTTTTTCTCTTTATGATGTCCTTGAAGAGGATAAATTTCGTCTTGCTTCCCACTTTTTAGTGAGGGAAGCCGATCAGTGGTGGACTCTTTCTGGTCCTACTGCTAAGTTGGAGCCTAATTTTGGGTGAACTCGTTTCCGTGAACTATTGGAGACGAGGTTTTACCCGGATGAGTTGAGACAGCAGAAACTGAAAGAGTTTATGGATTTTAAACAGGGGGTTCTTTCGGTTCAAGAGTTCACAACCAAGTTTAATGAGTTGGCTCATTATGCCACTCGTCTTATTTCGAGGGAGGAAGACAAAGCCTTCTTTAACCTAGGGAAGCTTTCTCCCCAAGTGAAGGGAAAGATTAGTAGGGGTTCTACTTCTTTCGTCTCTATTTATAATGATGCTTTATGGGCGGAGAGTTCTATTCGGGAGATTGCCGAAGAGGCTCGTACTTCTTATATTGCTCCTAATGCCTTTGGCAAGAGACCTTTATATCCTTCTTCCCGACCTTCCTTTTCTCCCTCTTTTCCAAACAAGAGGAGAAACTTTCAGAGTGGACCCTCAAATCCGAGTACTCGTCCATTCTTCCCGAGCACCAACAACGATCTTAAGGGTCGTACTTGCTTTCGGTGTAAGATGCCTTTGCATCCGGGTGTTGGTTGTTTCAACAAGCCACTTGTGTGCTTTAACTGTCAGAAGCCGGGACACAGGTATAATGAGTGTCCTGATAAGAAGAAGACGGTTTCTACACCGACTATTTCTGGGAGACCTAAGGGTCGTATTTTTATCATGAGCCGAGCTGAGGCCGAGGCTCAACCTGAAATTGTGACGGGTATGTTTTCCATTTATGAAATACCGTGTTTAATTTTATTTGACACGGGAGCTTCTTTATCTTTTATTTCAATGAGATTATCCGATAAATTGCCTATCAAAGCTTCAGTTGGGGAAAGTACCCCAATATCTTTACCGTCCGGAGATGTATTTTCATGCTCTTATCTTCATTCCGACATTCCAATATCCATAAATGGATCTATTTTTCCGGCTAATCTTCTACGGTTTCCTCTCGAAGAGTTTGATATTATTCTGGGCATGGATTGGTTATCTACTTATCATGTTCGATTCGAGTGCCGTGATCAAAAGATTATTCTTAAAAGTCCTTTGGGTATTCGTGTTTCTTATCAAGGAGTTAGAAAGCAAACAAGGGTGAAGTTAATCTCAGCTATGAAAATGATAAATGTTTTGAAGAAGGGTCATCAAGCATTTCTATGTGTAGTGACTACTTCTGATTCTTCTCTTCCTTCTTTGAATTCTTTGAAGGATGTTCCTATTGTTCGAGAATTTCCGGATGTATTTCCCGATGAATTACCCGGGATTGCTCCTGAAAGAGATGTTGAATTTTCCATTGATCTAGTTCCTGGAACTGGACCAATTGCTAAAGCTCCTTATCGTATGGCTCCTTCTGAATTGAAAGAGTTGAGAATTCAACTTGATGATTTGATTGAGAACGGCTTTATTAGGCCTAGTGCTTCTCCTTGGGGTGCGCCCGTACTATTTGTCAAAAAGAAAGACGGTTCTATGCGAATGTGCATTGATTATCGTGAGTTGAACCGTGTCACAATCAAAAATAAATATCCTCTTCCACGTATTAATGATCTCTTTGACCATTTACGTGGTGCTTCTACTTTCTCAAAGATTGATCTTAGATCGGGTTATCATCAAATTCCCGTTCGGGAAGCAGATATGCCCAAGACTGCTTTTAGCTCGAGGTATGGTCATTTCGAATTCAATGTGATGCCATTCGGTTTGACTAACTCTCCAGCTATATTCATGGATCAGATGAATCGTACCTTCAGGGAGTATCTTGATAAATGTGTGGTGGTATTCATTGATGACATTTTGATCTTTTCGAAATCTAAGGAAGAACATGCCGATCACCTTCGAACCATTTTGGGTGTTCTTCGACGTCAAAAGTGGTATGCTAAGTTCTCCAAATGTGAATTCTGGTTGCCCGAGGTATCTTTCCTTGGTCATGTCATTTCCAAAGACGGTGTTATGGTCGATCCAGCTAAAATTGAGGCAGTTGTGGATTGGAAAAGTCCGAAAAATGTGTCCGAGATTCGGAGTTTCCTTGGTTTAGCAGGTTATTATCGTCGGTTTGTGAACGATTTCTCCAAATTAGCAAGACCGATGACTCAATTGCTAAAGAAGGAAGCAAAGTATATTTGGAATGATGAATGTGAAGTTGCCTTCGTAGAATTGAAGAAGAGATTGACTACCGCACCGATCTTAACTTTACCAGATGATGAAGCGGAGTATGATGTATATTGTGATGCTTCAAGCATGGTTTCGGGATTTTCTTGAGCAGAATAGAAAGTCATTGCTTATCTTCTCGACAACTCAGGGTTCATGAAGTGAATTATCCGCCTTCATGATCTTGAGTTAGCAGATGTAGTACCATGCCTTGGAAAATTGGAGAAATTATCTATTGGAGTTCATTTGCCCGAAATTTACGAACGATCATAAAGAGTTGAGGTGCATTTTTAATCAGCAGGAATTGAACATGAGGCAGAGAAGAGATGGTGATTAGTGAATGATTATGATGCTGAGTTGATTTAATCACGAGGGAGGGGAAAAGCAAATGTCGTGGCAGATGCTTTGAGTAGGAAGACTAGTCATTCATTAAATGCTCTTGGTACTTTACCCGATGAACTGGTAACCGAGTTTCAGAAGCTTCAGATACAGTTCGTTGGGAAAGGATTTGATTATCTTGGTGCTTTGACCGCGGAACCTGATGTTTATCGTGAGATTCGTACTTGTTTACCGGAGGATGCTACTTTTATCGCCATTCGAGCAAAAATATCACTTGGGCAAGCAAAGGATTGTGTGGTGGATAATGATGGCTACCTTCGTGACCATGGTCGAATGTATGTTCCGAGAAGTGCCGAGTTGAGGAAGAGAATACTTGATGAAGCTCACCCTTCTTCTCCTTATTATTCATCCGGGCGGTGGCGTGACAAAATGTATAAAGATTGAGACCACAATTCTGGTGGCCTAGGGATGAAGATTGAAATTTAAGGAGTATGTAGTAGATGTCTTACTTGTCAGAAGGTGAAGATTGATCATCAAAGACCCGGAGGTTTGCTGCAACCTTTGGAAATTCCTATGTGGAAATGGGAGTCTATTTCTATGGACGTCGTGATGGCTTTACCTAATACTTCTAGTGGAAAGAATGCAATCTGGGTTATTGTAGATCGTCTAACCAAGTGTGCCAGATTCGTGCCCATCAAAGAAACTTGGAAGATAGATGTCTTAGCTCGTAGCTATGTGGATGAGATAGTGCGCTACCATGGAGTACCTAAAAGTATAGTCTCAGATCGTGATCCGAGATTCTGTTCCCGATTCTGGACGGCTTTACAAGAAGCTATGGGTAGTAAATTGTTGATGAGCACAGCATTTCATGCCGCTACTGATGGTCAGACCGAGAGAACGATCCAGACTTTGGAAGATCTTCTTCGTGCTTGTGCTTTAGACTTTCATACATCTTGGGAGAAGTGTTTGCCTTTGGTAGAATTTTCTTATAACAACAGTTATCATGCTTCTATCAAGATGTCACCATACGAGGCGTTATACGGTAGGAAATGCCGTAGTCCGGTTTGTTGGGATCAAGTGCAAGATGATCATATGTTGAGTCCCGACATAGTTACTGAGACGATCGATCAAGTTCAAGTCATTCGAGAGCGAATGAAGGCCGCGCAAGATAGACAGAAATCCTATGCCGATGTTCGTCGTCGACCACTTGAGTTTGATGTTGATGATCGGGTATTCCTTAAAGTATCACCAATGAAGGGAGTGAAACGGTTTGGAGTGAAAGGGAAGTTGAGTCCTAAATATATTGGACCGTTTCGTGTGCTTCAAAGAGTTGGTCCTGTGGCTTATCGTCTGGAATTGCCTCCGAACTTGAGCAAAGTTCATGATGTGTTCCATGTTTCGCAATTGAAGAAGTATATCAGTGATCCGAGTCATATTATTCAAGAAGAAGTGTTGGACTTGGAACCTAATTTGGCTTTGGAAGAAAGGCCAATTCGTATACTTGAAAGGGCTAACAAACACCTCCGAAACAAGGTGGTACCTTTAGTTCGTATCCTTTGGCGTTGTGGAAACGTCGAATCAGAAACTTGGGAACCCGAAGCTAAAATGTTAGCTAAATATCCCGAGCTCTTTGCTTGAGGTAAATTTCCTTCTTTATTTCCTCTTTCTATTCGATTTAACCGTTCGAAGATTACATACCTTCTATCGATATTCTTGATGCTGACGAGAACCTGCCGTTCCGTAGATAAGACCCCGTATTTTATTACAAATATATTTTTAACAGTTTTGAAATAGACCTACATATATGTTACGTTCCTTCTTCTAAGTTTCGAGGACGAAACTTTTTAAAAGGCGGGGTGATTGTAACAACCCGAAAAGTACCCAATTTGCTTAAGCAATAGCTTATGGATACTTTTCAGTAGAACTTAAGTTTTTAATATAGGAATTTTTGTTCCGAGTCGTATTTTGAAATTCCGCGTTCGTATTTGGAATTTTTGAGAGATTTCATGAAAAGACCGTTTTTGGTCATCTTTGACTTTTCTTGACTTTTAAACCGTCTTTGACTTTTTCTTGACTTTTTAAAGTCGTCATTGACTTTTTCTTGGCTTTTAAGTCGTCTTAAACTTTTCTGAACTTTTAAGTCATTTTGACTTTTTCCGACTTTTTAGTCGATTTTGACTTCCGTTGACTTTTCCCGACTCGGCTTACGATTTTGAAGACCGAAATTTTATTTAAAAAAATAATATTTTTGATTTATTTTTATTTCGATTTATTAAGATTTGTCATAATTTAATAAAATTATTTGGAATTTATTTGGAATTTAAAGATTTACTTTTACGGTTTTTAACCAATCGTCATTTAACTATTCACGACGCATCGTAAAGCGCGCAACAAAATCGAAACTCGACTTTGGCATGAGTCACGCGGCCATGTCATCGTTTTCCACTCACGATTGGATATTTTAATTGATTCGATTAAAATAATACAAATATCTTAGATATTTGTTACTTTATCGATCCGTCAACGGAGATTACGCAAATCGAGCAAAAACAGACCCGAATCACCTCAAACCACACGGCTCCTTAAAGTCCTCTAATAGCCTTGATATTTTGATTACTTTTGATTACAATATCATAATATCTAGATCACTATTCGCTTTATCGATCAATTAACGAAAATTACGCAAAACGCTCGAAATCAGACCCGACAATCACAATTCTACACGGCACACTTACCCACTCTTAAGCCTTGATATTTTCATTATTTTTCATTTTAATATCATAATATCTTGTAATTAACTTTATCGTTAATTATATTTAATCGTTTACCGTAAAACAATTATTAAACGCGAGTCAATTACGGAACAACAATGTCAAAACTCGACACCTTTATGTGTCTATAAACACACGGCACCCACACACCCCATATGACTCACAAACAACTTTTCATTTTACAACAAATCAAAATAAGATCAAAACCTCACTTTATTTAATCGTTCTTCGCGTTCTTCATCGTTCATCTTTAGTTCTTCATCGTTCTTGAGCAAAACCTCCATAAATCCTTCGTTTCTTAATTAAATCCTTCCTAATTTATATTTCTAGACTCTCCTCTTCGCTCCTCATCTTCTAGTACGGTTTATTTTCAATTCCGTCAAGATCGTTTTCATCATTTAATTATGGAAAATTTAGTTTAAGTTCTAATAATTGTTTTTCTTGTTATTTCTTATAGGGGAAGAGTTTGAAGACGAATTTGGGGACTCTTATATTTTGGGTGAAGACTAGTAGAAGGGTTTTCTTATTTATATTTTCTTATATTTTGTGCTAAGTGGATTTTGCTAGCTAAGGTAACGATTCCGTTTTACTCGACGAATTAATGTCACATAGCCTTAGTTTGTTTTTGTAGTCTTTAGTTTTGGCTCATGTTATAGTATTTAAGAGTTAAGTTAGTAACATAGCCTTTAATTTGATTTATTTGGATTTTGGTTCATCTTTATTTTTGGTTCATGTTTTATGATTTATGGATTTTTAGTTAGTAATATGTTAAGTAGTAATTATTATGTTGTTTTATGATTTTTATGTTGTATGGAATTTTTGTGATGTTTGATGATTTTTGATGATTTTATGTTGTATGAATTTTTATGATGATTTAGTGTTCTTGATGATTTTTTAAGTTGTAGTGAATTTTTATGTTGATTTATTGTTCTTGATGAATTTTTATGGTTTTTCATAAGTTATGATTTTTATGTTGTTTATGAACTTTTAACAAATTTAGTGTTCTTGAAGAATTTTAAATGATTTTTACTAAGTTATGATTTTTATGTTGTTTATGAAATTTTAACAAGTTTAATGTTCTTGACAAATTTTGATGATTTTTAATAAGTTATGATTTTGTATGAATGTTGTTAAAATGGTTGTTTGATGATTAAAAACAAGTTTGGAATTGATTTGGTGTGTTTGTTGATGGAACCGAGAAAGGGGCAAGAACCGGGTCCAAACCGGACCGGTCCAGGCCGGTTCAGACCCGGTCTGGGTTGGTCAAGGTGGGTCCGGGTTTTGGTTTGGGTTGTGTCGATGTTGGTTGTTTAATTGTTGTTTTGACGGGTTTTAATTATGTTAAGCATGCGGGAAAATATTAGAAAACGGTTTTAGAAAAATTAAAGTAAAACAGCCTTTTTGAAGCCAAAACAGCCCGTGGGCCCATCCAGGCCCATATTGGGTCCGCCCATTTCAGCCCGTGGGTCCCACCTTGGGACTCGTGTCGGTTTTTGAGTTATCGTCATTTTTATCGTGTTTTGTAATATTTAGCAAGTGGGAAATATTAATAAGTAAAATATTTAATTAAAAAGGTTTTCATAAAATTATTATTTCTCACATGTTAGAAATTATAATACGAGATTAGTTGACGTTGAAATCATTTAAGTCAAGCGGGTTTTGGGTATAATATGATAATTCACATGTTTCAGAAGTAGTAATAAAACACAGTAATTTAATGAATATGTTGATTTTATGTCTATGTGATAAAGACTCTGTTTCTAGCCGGTTTGATCCAACGGGTTTGGTCAAACTAAGATCTAGTCAGCCCCGATTTGACTGATGACCCGTCGCGGGACTCGGGTCGGGGATTGGTCTTCAAGTAAGGTTGTATTTAATTAATGAATTAGCCTTAGTAGATATGAGGCGATATGATATTTGATTATTATTGATATGCCATTAGTCACATGATAGGAAGTTTCTTCTCGTGACTGTTTGATTGTATGTTATATGTCGTGTTGACTAAGTACCCATAGAGAATTATGAGTATATTGCGTCTTGACCATTCTAATTCTAAAATGAGTAGCTTGGGACCACGACATTGATAGGCCCGTACTATCTTTAACGAGCATACGGAGTTTGCCGCTTGATAGCTTTTGTGTCTCGGCTTGGTGGGTTTATATCCAAGTCGGGGAATGGTTGCCTAATCCGTTTTGGGGTTGGAACCAGCTTAAGTACTAGCCATCTCTGCTTAGGGGGTCGCCTAGTAGAGTTTCTCATAGACGGGTATGTCATGGGACGGGGAACGGAATAGCTGTTGTCGCTAGGTCTGATCAGTCTAGGACTAGGATATGTTTTCCTACCTTGTGGTATAGCCTCGAGTTACAGAAGTCGACTATTGACTGTCCTAAGAACTTATGCCTGTTTGTAGAAGTATTGGTCTTTCAGGTATGTATGATTCTATGAGTTCTAGAAGGTGAGATGCAAGCCGGCTAGGATTGATAGAGTTTGGATTACCGGTTGTTAACTGATTCACATGATTACGTGTTGATTAGGGTTTGAGTGTATCATGGCCATGTTTCTGAGAGGAACCTCTGAGCAAGCATACCAGCTTCCTTACCTCGAGTTATAGTTTATTATCGGTTTCACATGATAGCTTTCTATGATAGGTTATATGTTAGTTACTTGTATTCATAACATGAAAAGCATATCGTATATGTTAAAGTGTTGTATTTTCCATATACATCTCTTTTATGTTATTCATGTTTTATTAAACTCGACATTTCGTGGCTGGGAGAACTCGGAGTTACTCCCCACTGACTGTGGCTTCCGTGTTTATATTTTAATGCGGTTGGCAGGTTTGTGATGCATACTTGGGTACATTGACGAGCTAGCGAGTGAAGTATTACCTTGGACCTATATTCGGTTCTTAGGATTGTATATTATTATACACTCTTTTATTTCAGTATTTTTACGGGAAACATGTCTCCCGTTTTGGATATTTCTTTTGTATAATATTATTTCCTTTTCGTTGAACCTTTTTATTTAAGACACCTTCGTTATGTATTCTCATCTTGTGTTTAGTTAAATTATTTTTTTTCTTTCCGCAAATTTGAGGGTGTCACAGTATAAATGTGGATGAAGACAACAACCATGCCTTAGAGATTGTATGATTTTTTTCCAAAATATTTGTTTTTAATCTTTTAAAAGTATACCCCGAAAATATATTTGATCTTTTATTGCCTTTTTCTTTTCAGTTGTTCAACGTTTCAACTATTCTTGGAGAGTCTTTCAAATATTTGCAGTACATGCACCTTAATGAAGTTGTCAATTTGGATGTTCCTCAACAAACAACAAGGTATGTCAATCTGGGTTAGAGCTTGTTTTGTGAATCTGAGACTTTGTTTTGTGAATCTCAGACCTAATTATGTGAATCTCAGACCTTATTATGTGAATCTGAGACTTTGTTTTGTGAATCTCAGACCTAATTATGTGAATCTCAGACCTTAGTATGTGAATCTGAGGCTTTGTTTTGTGAATCTCAGACATTATTATGTGAATCTCAGACATTATTATGTGAATCTGAGACCTTGTTTTGTGAATCTGAGACTTTGTTTTGTGAATCTCAGACCTAATTATGTGAATCTCAGACCTTATTATGTGAAGCTAAGGCTTTGTTTTGTGAATCTCAGACATTATTATGTGAATCTGAGACCTTATTATGTGATTCTGAGGCTTTGTTTTGTGAATCTGAGACTTTGTTTTGTGAATCTGAGACTTTGTTTTGTGAATCTCAGGCCTTATTATGTGAATCTGAGAGTTTGTTTTGTGAATCTCAGACTTAATTATGTGAATCTGAGACCTTGTTTTGTGAATCTGAGACTTTGTTTTGTGAATCCGAGACTTTGTTTTGTGAATCCTAGACTTTGTTTTGTGAATCTCAGACCTTATTATGTGAATCTGAGAGTTTGTTTTGTGAATCTAGTTATGATTGTGGAGTTTTTCTGCTGAAGTGGTTGAGTGCATTAGATGATCAAAGTTTATGGACGAAAAGTGACTATTTTGAGGTAAGTTCATTAGTATACGAAAATAAAGCCGTATATTCCGCAAATATTAGGAGCATGAATATATTTCATTAATATACGTCACTCTTTGCAGAATTTTCCAGAATATCGAAAGTCTATAATGTTGGAACTTCTCAAATGGGATAAAAATACGAAAAGGTACACTTCGTTATATTTCATTAATATACGAAAAATGACGTGAATTCTATTCCTTCATAACTTTGCTGAATATTTCGTAATTAAGTATATTGTACTTGTTTTTGTTTGTGTAGGTTTTCACTTATTGATAAAGCCAAGAAATGAGCCTTCAAAGCAAACGTTAATCGAAGGAATTTTTGTTGAAGCAAACATGAATTTTTGTTGAATGCATTGTATTAAATTTTCATTGTAGTCCAATTAACATTTTTTTTTTTTTGATGAAATGTAAATTCATTAAATTGAAAAATCGTAACCATACATGAGTTATACGACCCATTATGGGCCGCTCAACCCGACAGACTCAAATCCTCACTTACAGCCCAAATCCCCTTCTCCCTATATATCCCCTCAATCCATCTGAGAGACCACAACAAAACCAAATGTTTCCTAAACCAAACCCTAAATTCTGCCCCTTCTCTCATCCGCCACCAACTTCCCAATCCATTCTCTATCAACCGTCATCTTCTTCCTTGCTAATCCCTGGAACCATACTCTTAGTTCCTTAACGATCTTCGCTGCCATAATATGTGGTCGTTCCAACCTCTTCTCATGGTAAGCTTGATTTCGCTGCCTCCAAATGAAGTATATTAAGCCGTTGATGACCGCATTCACTATGTCTCTTTGAGTTTTCTTCCCTTTCATCTGCAATCTCCAATTCAGAAGGTTCCTTCGAGGTAAATCGACCCCAAGCCAATCTTCAATGTGCTTCACTACTCTTATACTGTAGATACAGTCAAAGAATAAGTGTTCAAGGGTTTCCACTTCCGTTCCACAATTACAGCAAGTATTCTCCTCTGCTACGCCTATTTTGTGTAATCTCTCTTTCGTGTTCAAAGCTTTATGATGGTAAATCCAGGTAATAAAGCTATGTTTAGGCATGGTGTTGTTGTTCCAGGTAAGATCACTCCAAGTTACCTTCTAAGTCTTGTCTCTGAGAAACTCATATCCTTTTGCTATTGTATATTTTGTATCTTCTTGATTCTGCCATACTCCTTGATGATATGGTGTACTCAAAAGATTTCTGACCTGCACAATTTTTCTCCAGTACCAGCTTGAATCATTTGTGGGATTGTAATTCCACCAGCTCTCAGTTTTAAGGTAAGTGTGATTAACCCATTTGACCCATAGATGATCAGATTTTGTATGTATCCACCACGCCAATTTGCCTACCGCTGCTTTGTTCCAGGTAATGTCATCTTTAAGTCCTAAGCCCAATTAACATTTCCAATTAAATGTATTTAAAGTTTCCAATTTCAATATTTGAGTTTGATGACGATTACTTTGCAAGTCGCAAACCAATGCAAGGGCCATATCTATGTTCATAACAACCAAATAACAACATGGCTAACAAAATCCAATAGATTCATATGAAAACGATTGAGCATAATTAAGATCTGATATTCACAAAATAAGGTCTCAAATTCACAAAATAAGGTCTCAGATTCACAAAACAAGGTCTGATATTCACATAATCAGGTCTAATATTCACATAATAAGGTATGTGATTCACAAAATAAGGTCTCAGATTCACAAAACAAGTTCTCAGATTCACAAAACAAAGTCTCAGTTTCAGAAAACAAAGTCTTAGATTCACATGATAAGGTCTCAGATTCACAAAACAAAGTCTCAGATTCACATAATAAGGTCTGAGATTCACAAATTAAGATCTGATATTCACAAAACAAAGTCTCAGATTCACATGATAAGGTCTCAGATTCACAAAACAAAGTCTGAGATTCACATAATAAGGTCTGAGATTCACAAATTAAGATCTGATATTCACAAAACAAAGTCTCAGATTCACATAATAAGGTATGAGATTTACTTTGCAAGTCGCAAACCAATGCAAGGGCCATATCTATGTTCATAACAACTAAATGACAACATGGCTAACAAAATCCAATAGATTCATATGAAAACGATTGAGGATAATTAAGATCTGATATTCACATAATAAGGTCTGAGATTCAAAAATTAAGATCTGATATTCACAAAACAAAGTCTCAGATTCACATGATAAGGTCTCAGATTCACAAAACAAAGTCTGAGATTCACATAATAAGGTCTGAGATTCACAAATTAAGATTTGATATTCACAAAACAAAGTCTCAGATTCACATAATAAGGTATGAGATTTACTTTGCAAGTCGCAAACCAATGCAAGGGCCATATCTATGTTCATAACAACCAAATGACAACATGGCTAACAAAATCCAATAGATTCATATGAAAACGATTGAGCATAATTAAGATCTGATATTCACAAAATAAGGTCTCAGATTCACAAAATAAGGTCTCAGATTCACAAAACATGGTTTGATATTCACATAATAAGGTCTGATATTCACATAATAAGGTCTGAGATTCACAAAATAATGTCTCAGATTCACAAAACAAGTTCTCAGATTCACAAAACAAAGTCTCAGTTTCAAAAAACTAAGTCTCAGATTCACATGATAAGGTCTCAGATCCACAAAACAAAGTCTCAGATTCACATAATAAGGTATGAGATTCACAAATTAAGATTTGATATTCACAAAACAAAGTCTCAGATTCACATGATAAGGTCTCAGATTCACAAAACAAAGTCTGAGATTCACATAATAAGGTCTGAGATTCACAAATTAAGATCTGATATTCACAAAACAAAGTCTCAGATTCACATAATAAGATCTGAGATTTACTTTGCAAGTCGCAAACCAATGCAAGGGCCATATCTATGTTCATAACAACCAAATGACAACATGGCTAACAAAATCCAATAGATTCATATGAAAACGATTGACATCAAATTCTGTTAAAAAAAATCATAATCATAATAATCGACATCAACATCGTAAACCATTAAAAATGGAGGAAAAGGATAGGATTGAGAAGTTGCCTAGACAACCTACAGTTAATTTTAAGCAACACTCTTCTTCCTCGTGTTCTTCAAAATAAGCTCTGACATTCACAAAATAAGGTCTGGCATTCACAAAATAAGGTCTGGCATTAACAGCAAAAGTTTCAGACCTTCTATGTTCACAAATCAAGGTGAACATAGAAGTCTCAGAATATTATATTCTATGTTCACATATCAAGCTCTAAGTTTCACAAAATCTTGTCGAAGTTTCCCAAAATCATGATAAGAGAAAGAGTTAATCAAAGTAAACGTAATAAAATTTGTGCTCCTTCCATCGTCATCATGCTCACATCGCCATCATTCTCTACACTCTTCTTCTTCCTCTTCTTCGTCTACTCCTGATGTATCACCCTGTTAAACAAAGTGTCACAAAACAAGCTCTAAGATTCATATTAAAAAGTAGACATTCACAAAATAAGCTCTGAAATTCACCAAATAAGAAAAACAGCAAAAGTTTCAGAACTTGTTCACAAATCTAGGGCTAAGTTTCACAAAATCTAGTCGAAGTTTCACAAAATCAGGAGCTAGATTCACATTTTAGAACTAAAAAAGCAGAAGTGAAACTAAAATCACATACTTGATCTTCGGGAGGAAGCTCTGCAAAAGCATTTGGACAATTCCTTTTATCATGGTGTGACATACGTTTACACTTAGCACATAACCTTTTCGGTTTTTTTGCCTTCATAATTGCCTTATTTTTGCCACTCACCAATCTTTTACCACTACCCTTATTCTTAGAGACCTTAGGTGGTAGGATCTTGACTTCTTTTGGAACCTTGCAGTTCAGAAGGACCTCCAATTCCTGTTCCTTTGTCAAAGGCTTTGGGTTTGGCTCCAACTTCTTTCGGAATTCTCTAATTAGCTCAGCAAAATCTCTCAGATCTCAGCCTCATCTCCACCTCCACCCTTTTTCGCGCCGGTTTTAGCAGTTGATTTTGTCTTCGTTTGTGCGCCAAGCTCATATGCTTAAAGAGGGGGCATTGATTTGAACCTCAACTAGTGATAAGCTATGTATGTCAGATCTTTTCCTAGGCTTTAGCGGTGTGTTCACATCACAGTAATAGGCTTAAAGAGGTGTCTTTTCCTCTTATTAAAACCTTCACGATGGCAAACCATGACTTTTGTTCGAATAATACCATCATGAAACCTCTTAGTTGAAGACTTCCTTCCTTCAAACCCACAAGCAATGGCATAAATTTTGTAGAACATCATCGCTGACTCTATGTCCACAAATGTTTTGCCAATCACCGGTGTAAACTTCTCTTCAATCCTACTTATCCATTGCTCACTGCCACACGGTGTGTAAGTTACCAAAGTAGTAGGCGTGGAAATAGTTGGCATCGTAGGGGTTGTTGAGACGACAGTAGAAACCTCACCATCCTGACCAAAACCAACATTAGAGCAAGGACCCTCACCACAACCGACACGAGGCGTCACACCACAACTGACCAGAATTAGAGCATTGGAGTTGACATTGGAATCAACACCTAAGGAGATAAAAGATTCAATAAAATCAGATTAACAAGAACTCAAACAAGCTGTATAATTCACAAAACGAGGCCTACAAGATTCACAAAATAATAGACACAGCAAGTTTCAAGTTTCATAATATTATCTTTTACTTTCACAAAACAAGTTCTAAGTTTCACAAAAAAATCTCTTAGATTCACAAACAATGGAATAGAGCAGAGAAGATGATTTTAACCACTTAGCTAGTAGTCAGTTTTATAATATTATCTTCTAGGTTCACAAAACAAGCTCTAAGTTTCACAAAACAAGGTCTAAGTTTCACTGAACAAGGACTGTGATTCACAAAATAAGGAAACGAGCAAAGTACATGATCTTATTAATTTTGATCAAGTTTCAGAGTATTATCGTTTATATATGTTCACAGATGAAGCTTCAATATTCACTAAATAAGGACTCAGATTCACAAACTTAACATATGAATTCATAAAACACAATCTATGATTCACAAAACATTAATTAGCGAAAAAAAAAAAAAAAAAATACCCGTTTCAATAACACTTGTATTATCATCAACCGTTGCGATATCTACAATCTCCATAGCAATTACAGCTGCAAATCGACGAAAATAATGTAATAAGTAAATCGCGAGCCTTATATCATCAAGGAAATATCAATCGATCGTTATATCATCGATTTATGATCGATTTATTATTGAATTAACAAACCTATATGATTATGCTCAATTTTGATCGAAAATTTGAAATTAACTGGAAATTACCTGGAAATCTTCGTCTCTGATTGATTGAATGAATGATCAATTAACTAGATGAATGATCAAAAATTTTGATCGAAAATTTGAATGAATGATCGTATATAATGATGCAGTTGATTGAATGATGCAATTAACAAACTTATATGATTGATTGAATTACCTAAATTTATGCATGAAGATATCAGTCTGTGATATTATGAAGATTTTATGAAGATATATTTTAACTTTTATGGCAGTTGAATTTGTTAGTTTTTTAGAGAGAGAGAGGTTAAGTATTTTGGGCTTTTTATTTTTTTAGAGAGAGAAATGATTTTAGGTCAAATGAAAAGTTAGGAATGACCCCAACAATTTTTCAGCCCAATGCATATTAGAAATAATTAGTCAATCCAAGTTTAATGAATGAATTTGGTGAGGCTAGCCGCCTCGCCATAATTAGCTGCCTCACTGGATCCGGCCTCCCCATATATATATATAAGTGGGTTCAAATGAGTCCATCCTTCTCTTTTGAGTCCTTGAGTCCTAATCCAAGTCATTAGATCAAGAGGATGAATGACTAGGATTAAAACAAAATGGAGGGTCAAGATTGTGAGACACAGACAATCCAATCCCTTCAAACCCTAATATATATACCCTTTCTTCACTCATCTTCTTTCATTTTCACATTTCTCATTCTCATTCTACCTATTTTCTCTCTCTAACATCCTCTTTAAAAAAAAACCAAAGGAAAAAACCCTAATCCAATCCCACTGGACCCCACCCACACCGCCACCTCCTCCACCGACGACCTCGGCTCCTCCACCAACACCGCCACCTTCTCCACTTTCGTCACCCCCGCCCCGCACCGACAACCCCTCACCTGCCACGTCCCTCCCCCACGGCGATGACCCTCCACCCCCGCGCCATCGATGCTCCTGCCGCCTCCTCTTTCCGCCTCTCCCTGCCGCGCCTCCCTCCTGCTGTGCCTCCCCCTGCCGCGCCTCCCCTGTCGCGTCTCTTCCTGTCGCGCCTTCTGCGCCTTCCCCTGCTCCGCTTTCCCCTGCGCCGCCTCCCTCCTCCCTCCTCCCTGGAGGGGTGGTGGCGCGTTGGGGCCGTCCGCCTCCTCTCTTCTCTCTTCTTTTTTTTCCTGATTTTGTATGTTTTTTTGTTTTATTTTAGATCTTGTTTTTTCATTATGTATTTTTTGTTTCTAGATCTAATTTATTTATTTTTGTATTCACTTCTTTTTTTTTTTTTCGTTTTTCATTTTTTTGAATTTCTTATGATTTTCTATTTTATTTTTATCTCGTGTTTTATTTTTTTTGTTCTCATTTTTTTTGTTGGTGGGTTATTGATTATTTTTAGATCTAAAATTACACAGTTATGGACTAAAATTACACAATTATGTACTAAGGTTACACAATTATGGACTAAAGTTACATCATTTAAAAAAAAAAAAAAAGGGTTAGAAAAACAACCATCACCATTTCAGATCTTGTTTTTTGTTTTTCATGTTTTTTTGTTTTTCATGTTTTTTATTTTTATTTAAGATCTCCTTTTTTTATATAACTTTTTTTTTTCCAGATCTCATTTTTTTTATATGTTTTTTTCCAGATCTACCCTTTTTTTTTCGATTCACTTATTTTTATGTAAGATCTCATTTTTTTATATATATTTTTTTCCAGATCTAAAGTTACATCATTATGTACTAAAGTTGCACAGTTATGTACTAAAGTTGCACAATTATGTACTAAAGTTACATCATTATGTACTAAAGTTGCACAATTATGTACTAAAGTTGCCCAGTTATGTACTAAAGTTGCCCAGTTATGTACTAAAGTTGCACAATTATGTACTAAAATTGCATCATTATGTACTAAAGTTACATCATTATGTACTAAAGTTGCACAATTATGTACTAAAGTTGCACAATTATGGACTAAAGCTGCACAATTATGTACTAAAATTGCCAATTATGGACTAAAGTTGCACAGTTATGGACTAAAGTTACCCTATTAGGGACTGAAGTTACGCTATAAATAACTAAAGTTACATTAGTATGGACTGAAATTACACTAGAAAAGACTAAAGTTACCTAAACATGTCTTAAAAAATTCAAATTAATATATTAAATCTCACTTTAGTATAAAGTTACACTATAATTGAATAAAGTTACACAATTAATAAATAAAGTTTCACTAAAGGTTAAAGTTACACTTATAAAAATGTTAAAATTAAATTATATTTTGACTTAAAGTTACGCAATTAAGAATTGAAGTTATACTCATAAAAAAAACTAAAATCAAATAAATTTGTTTTAAAATTATATAAATTCAAATTTATAAAGTCGAAATCACATTTTAGTTTAAAGTTACAAAAATAATGGTTGAAGTTACACTCTTAATGACTAAAGTTAGCCTCATAAAAAGGCAAAAATCACATAAACTTATCTTAAACTTACATAAATTCAAATTTATATAGTCGAAATCACATTTTGGTTTAAAGTTACACCAAAAAAGGTTGAAATTACACTCGTAATGACTGAAATTATACTCATAACAAGTCTAAAATCACATAAACTTGTTTAAAGTTACATAAATTCAAATTTATATAGTCAAAATCACATTTTAGCTTGAATTTACAAAAATAATGGTTGAAGTTACACTCGTAATGTAGGTAAAAGTCAATAAAACCAACTCATTTTGTTCTAATCTTGTCCCTTTATTTTATTCTAATCTTTTCCATCCATTTTTCTTTTAATCTTGGTCATCCCTCTTGTTCTAATCTTGTGCCTCCATCCTCTTCATCCAATGGTCAAGATTAGGACTCATGGACTCAATTTTGAAGGTGGACTCATTAGAACTTGCCTCTCTCTCTCTCTCTCTCTCTATATATATATATATATATATATATATATTAAACTCTTATATATATATATATATATATGAGAAATGATTGAATGAAAAACATAACATTTTCACTTCACTTTCATTTTCAGATTTTGACAAAACAAAAGCAAAAGAAAACTCTCTTGTTATTTGATCTTTGTTCTTGCTTTAAGACAAAGTTGTAATCGTCTTATCCTCAAGAGATTTCGTGATACCCAAAGGATTGTAGGGTCGAAATACTCTAAGGAAAGCACATTCTTGCTTGATTCGATTGGGTTATAAACACCGTTTATAATTTCGTTTTCATTTCAGTTTTAGTGCCTTTGCAATTACTAGTTTTTAATTGTATTTTAGTTTTTATTTACTACAAAAACTACAACAACTTTGGCTCCATAAGAAAGTGAAGCATGTCTCTTTTTTCCACGTTCGCTGAAGGAACCTCTAGTTAGAGTTGAAGTGGGTTGTTTGGTACTTCGTTCATTACTTGAGGGTATTCAAGTTTTAATTTGGCAGCTTATATGTGGATATCTTGTGACCGAAATGCGGTATACGTCTTCCATAGACTTGCTAGTGGCAAAAGTGAAGTTCACTCCCAGAACTATGGGAGCTGTGATGCTCGGGCTCGGCTATGGAACGGGTTGGATCCTTGAAATCTCAAAATCAAGGACTCGGGGATACATCTTTGAAGGGATCGGAATCTAGATTTGGACTCGATTTCTTGGCAGAAAAAAAAAGTTGTGAAAACAAAAAGGCTGCACAACTCTACTAAACACTAACCTCCTTTCGTTATTTTGCTATTTTTAAGTTGGAGTTGGTTTTTCTACATGGTACCCCTGTGTTTTTTTATTTTCCACATGGTACCCCTGTACTTTTCAAAACCTCTATGGTACCCCTACACTTAACCAGAAACTATTAGGCGTGACCTTACTCACTAATTTCCGTCTATTTTGCTTAACAGTTGATGTTAAGTGTGTGTTTTATTGTTTGACTTGGTGTGACTAGGCATGACTGGACGCTTACATGGCATTAACAAGTATTGAATTGGATTTATCTCTTTAACGTAGTAATTCTTAACTAGCCACTTATTTCACTTTAACTGTAAAATCATACTCATCAAACCCTTTCATCTCCCCCTTCCTCTGTTCTTCCTCCATCTTCTGCGTTCCTGTTCTTCAGTCACTGCAATCTACATCAAGCTTCCTCTTCAACTATGTACTTCTTCATCATCTACCTTAGATCAAAGCAGGTGTGTTAGTAACTCCTATTGTTGTATCCCTTTTTATTTACCCTAATTTTACTTCTTCATCATCTACCTTAGATCAAAGCAGGTGAGTTGGATTTATCTCTTTAACCTAGTAATTCTTATTGTTGTATCCTTTTTTAGTAGATGGGACTCACTTGAAAGGGAATTATGGGGGAGTGCTTTTTATCTGCAATTGCTCTTGATGGCAACAATGAATTATTCCCTGTGGTTGTGGCTGTTGTTGAGTCAGAAAACAAAGAAAGTTGGAGAAATTTCTTCTGGCACTTAAAACAAATTTTGAAGGATAGTGGGAGGGATAACTGGACAATAATTTCAGACAGGCAGAAGGTAAAATGTTATAATTACTTTTCATACACTTGTTTTTTCATTAATATCTTTCTTATTCTTTACTAATTATGTATTACTAATTATGCAAGGGAGTGGAACCAGCCTTGGACTCAGTATGGCCTGAATCTTATAGGAGATTATGTGCAAGACATTTATGTAAGAACTTCAAATCAGATTACGCTGGACTTCTTATGCATAAGCTATTTTGGAGGGTTGTTAATGCTACTTCTGAATTCACCTTCAAAAAAGCTATGGAAATGGTTGTAAAACATGGAGGGATGGGTGCAGTGCTAGGTGGTTTCTTGATTTAGGGGACAAGAAAATGTGGGCTAAACATCAATTTAACCCCAATATATCTTCTGATGAAAATAATTCAAACTTTGTGGAGAGTTTCAATGCAACATTAGGAATCCATAGATGTAATCATGTGCTTAGTCTTCTTGAAGGTAATACTTTGCTATGCTTACTTGTGACAAAAAACTTCTGAATTCACAAAATGTTGACAGTGTTTGAACTTGGTACAGGTGTTAGGAGAATTGCTATGGTAAGACATGCAACAAGGCAACAAACAGCAGACTCTTGGCCTGATGATGGGGTATGCCCTAATATCTTGGGCAGGCTAAAGATTCTCACTCATGATTCCAGGCCATGCCAAGCCATGCCTTCTGGTAGAGGTAAATATGAGGTAAAGGATGGCCGTACTTTCTTCCCTGTTAATCTGCTTGAACTGTGGTGAGTGGCAGATCAGTGGTATTCCTTGTAAGCATGCCATTAGGGCTATTTTAACTGCTGATAAGAAGCCAAGTGATTATGTCAATGACTGGTATTCTGTTAGAAGGTATAAAGAGGCTTATGGATTGTCCATAAACCCTATACCTGATGCTGAGCAATGGCAGAATTATGATGTGCCAACATTAGAACCTCCAACTTTGAGGAGATCAATTGGCAGGCCATCAAGGAATAGAAGAAGAGAAGCAGGGGAGCAAAGGAAAGGGAAAAGGTCTGTTACTATCAAGTGCAAAAAATGTGGCTGTTTTGGACATAATATCAAGACTTGCAAAGGAGGCAATACTGCTAAAGGAAGACAAGAACTTCTAGGCAAAGTCAGTGATAAACGTGCAAAGAAGGGATTATTTGGGACCTCAACACAACTGTTTAACTCTCTTCAACACTTGGAAACTATTGTTATGGGTAGTCAGATTTCTTCAACAACAGAAGAAGGAACAAGCAAGGGGAAGAAGAGGAAGACAAGCATGGATGTTATTCAGTAGCTTTGTAATGTAGTCAGATTTTGGAATGTAAAACTTTCTAGATATGATGTTGTGCTAGTATTCTGTTTTTTGCAAGCACTGAAATGTGCATATCAGCTTTGGGATTTTGCACCTTTTTGGGAATGTAGGTTAATGTTACAAGCATGGATGAATTTTGCAAGCACTGATTTAATAATTTTTTGGGCCATCAATTAAATGTTAATGGCATTTGTTCAGATTCTTCTTATGTTTATAAGGTTATATTGCATTTGTAACATAAAGGCACAACAAGCATCAAATTAAGGCACTTCATAAAGGCAACAACATTTCATTAGGAAACCAATTGTAAGCTACAACATTTCATCAAGAAACTAATGCACTTCATAAAGGCACAACACTACAGAAACTGAATTGATGTCAAACTTTAATGAAGAAAATTACTACAATAACAACAAGCATCAAACTAATGCACTTCATAAAGTAAGCTAATTTCTTAATCTCCTTCTTCAAATAATGTCTTCCTTTATATTACTGCTTGAAAAATCACCATCTTCATTTGCTCCACTTCTCATGATTGTTGTACTCATGATAACATGTTCTGATGTTAACCACATTACAAAGTGATTACATTCCAAACATTTGAAATATGTCTTTCTTGGATTGCTAGTTGACCCAGATATTTTGATCACTGCATTCTTACCGCAACGATTACAAGCTTGATTTCTAAATTCAAGACCTTGAATTGGGGTGTTCCTCCAAGAAGATGAATAAGACATACTTAAACAAGGAAAAAAACTTTGCAGGCCAAAGAAGATGAAAAACGCAGAAGAAAGAAGAAGGGAAAATTAAGTAATGGTATAATGAAGATAAGAGGGAAAATGCATTAATAAAGGTAGATTTTGGAGGGAAAATGAAAGTAAGATGGAGGGAAGGTAGAAAAATGCCACACATGCAGCCTACTCAGCAACTGTTAAGCAAAATAGACGGAAATTAGTGAGTAAGGTCACGCCTAATAGTTTGTGGTTAAGTGTAGGGGTACCATAGAGGTTTTGAAAAGTACAGGGGTACCATGTGGAAAATAAAAAAACACAGGGATAGCATGTAGAAAAACCCTTTAATGTATTACTTCATGTTACATGTCGCTAATAATTTGGCAAACTGGAGCACGAATAATCAGTCCAGCATCTGTTTTGTGGGGGCGTGTATAAGAGTCTGTTTTCCCTTGAACTATTTGATTGACGAGTAGAACTAAAGATTGTTTGATCTAGGCCCTCAGTTTTACTCTCGACGACTGATAAAATTCACTTACTGATCCTTTGTTTAGCAAATATTCTTAGTTCTCTCTGAAATTTGAGGTAGTCCTATTGGAATACTTGATATATATTCTTAAGTTGGAAGGCTGATATCCTCCAATCTTATACAATGAAATGAAGTAGAACTCGTCCCGAACTCCCGTTGTGATGTTCAGCGAGCATCAACGTAATCATTCTCGACGAGGGAAACATGTTTAATGACCATTGACAATTGTGCCATACTAGTTCAAATGTACCGGCAGGCTGGCACTGACGATTATCTTAATACGAAAAACAAGACCATTTACAATTATCATGTTTACCATGCATTAATGCATACGATCTGCTTCACCCAATTAAAGGGCCAAAAGAAAAACAAAACAAATGAAAGTCAAATTGAATTTTCATTCAACTATGAACTATATAGTAAATTGCAAAGGTCATCTGCTAATCTTCTAGACAAATAAACGGAACTTTACAGAAATGCTATCATAAAACAACCTAAATAACAAAATGAACAGCCTATTATTACTCTCTTATTAAGATTGAAGAGTGAAGAGTGGTTGTGTTCTTCCACAGTTTCTCCTTATTACTATTGAAGTCCCCGTCCAAGTTCGGAGCACAAGGAAGTATGAACTGTGCTAGTTTACAATTGGTGCAATAATTATACCTGCACAAACCCAAACATGCATTAGCCCCTACTAAACCAATGTTCCGCAGCAAACACAATTTGAGAAAATCTCTTATCTGGCAACTATAATTATGTATCAGTACTATCCACAATTCGGTAGTCAGTGTCCCAAGTAATGTCCTGTTTCTCATACCTTGTCATTAGTCAATACAATGTCAGTTAAAGAGAGCAACGTGACTTGCTCTATTTAAAAAATCGAAGACAGAAGACTCAACGACGCATGAATGACTACATTCTCAGCACAAAAATGGGCACCAAGAAAGAAAAAAACGTTACAGCAGATCGGTACCGCAAGAACAAGAAGAGTAGGAGTCGGGGTGTTATTAAAAAAACGTTTTCAATGTCAAAGAGTCAATTAAGAGTCAGGAACATATGATCATGTCTACAGGGTATTATTTTTCAGATTATTGCAACACAAAAAGGTACTGAGGTCTAAAGTAAAAACTCACAGAAATCATCATACTTCACATGAAAATTGAAAGATCACGGGGTGGATCGATCCAAATGCTTTCAAAAGGATCCTGCTCTCCCCAATCATGGAATTGCTTGCGAGGATAGTATCTACAATCCTTTAGGGAATATGATATGCATCGTTTCCCATAGAAGCGAACTTTAGAGAAAAAAACCCTATTTCTCATAATACCAGTGAGATCTGTTCTTGAATGAGATGAAAGAAAACTAGCAAAGAGAGAAATCCCGTCTAAGGTTTTGATTTCATCCCACACCATGTTTGCCAAGTCGAGTTTAAATATTATGGGATAATCACTGCAGCAGGTGTAGATAACAAGAATGTCTCCATCATGTTCTGCAAGAAACTTGCCTTTCCACCAGTTTTTGGTGAAAAAGTTCTCTGGACATCTGGGAGGAGGCACTACCAAAACATTCCACGTAAGGCTTTTCGGATCAAAAACCCCAAGCCATCCGGTCAAACTAAGGCAATAAAATTGACCATTTGAGAAAACCAGCTTGTTCCAGATACTACTCACGAAAGGCAAGCGATTTTGATAATTGGCAGTCGTCCATTCTGTTGCCCCCGGATGGCAAGTACTTATAGCGACAATTGTTGGACTAACATGCTTAACAGTAAAAACTACGCAGCTCGAAGACGTTGGCTCACAGGAGAAGGCAACTATTTGGCAAGTGATCTCAAATCTAGGCAACTTAATTAACTCCCGGGTAAAGGGATTAAAGAAAAAGAGACGGTGGGTTCTAGGCCTGTACAATAGCAGCCAACAGCCTTTGGTGTAACACACTCTAGATCCACACAACTCCTGTATTTCAGTGGAGTAAGTCTTTCGCGTGAGAGGATCGTAGAATTCATAAAGATCACCAAACTTAGGAAAATACATAATCCACGGTGGCTTGTTCACCAGACGCACTGAAACAGCAATTGAGTGCCACCTCTTGCAAACAGCGGAAACCCGGATATTATCTCTTAGTGTCAAATGAGAGAGAATTATTTCCAATAGTTCACCAGGGAGATCAGACCACACTTCAAGCTCTTGTTTATTCTGCTTGATCTCAACAGCTCTTCTTTTATCGTCCTTAATATCCGCCGATAGCCTGCCAGATTACACAAGGAACATCAAGACCAAATTTTGGAGATCAGGGAGCACTCGAAAAAGCACACCTAGGTGTTACAATTCATTATCAATGTCGAATTTAAATTGACAAAGAACCGAAATGTGACAATTAACTTTGAAATGATTTCGGATCATAGTTCCTAATTATAAACCCTAGGCAATGATACAAATCCCAGCTTACGTTTTGATACAGCAGAAATCAACTGAAACAAAAAAAACCCTAAATTATGTAACCCTGAATGATAGGAAATAAAGTGATCTAATGAGCAAATCTAAGAGCAATTCAATGATATAATTACATTAATAGAAACTGCAAAAGTTTCGCAAACTGAATTGAATTGAAATTGAACAACACACATTTTGATAGAAATCAATCATGAAATGTAATCACACCCAAATCATAGAAACAAGGAAGACCCTAATTTACGAAACCCTAATTGCTACGAAATTGAGTTGGTTAATCTAAAACGATAAATAAAGTATACATGCAATTGAATCAGAAAATGAAGAAAATAGAGAACATACGATTTGAGTCTCCTTCGTTTGTTAGCAGGCATGATTAAAGAGAGAAATTGGGGAAAAACTGGGGAAAATTGGGGGAATAGGAGAGAGAGAAGGAATTGAAGAGTGAAGGAAGGTGTATTACATTATATTACTTGTTAAATGTCCAGATTTCAATCTCAACTGTTGTTAAACCTTTGTGGTTAATATTTTTCTCAGTTTTCATGTCACATCTTTTTCACATCATCACATACATTGTGATGTTGGTAAAAAATTACATTCCGTTTTATTATAGGTATATAGTCAACGATTTTGTAGGAATAGGGTGTTTTTAAAACGGTGGAATTTGAAAACGTTATCTTGTAGGTGGCTAATGATGATTAACAAGCTATTTACCAAGGTGATAAACTTTAACGAAAAAGATGTTAATAACTAAATTTCATGTTAATTGTTTTACAAGTATTTACACTCGAGATATGTAAGTTAGTAATCAAAGTTGTGAGCCCTTTTGTAGGAGTAAGATGTGTATTTTTTTGGACGATATTTACCTTATTGCCTACCGTAAAGTGTAAAGTTAAAAGACTTTGAAAGTTGGGATTACAATTAAAGAAGCGTTACAATGTAGCATATATGTTGCTTGTAGCAATATGGATTAAACAAACAGCAACATGTAAAAGAGAATGAGGCAGCTGAGAGCAATCAGTAGTAAAGAGGTGCCCTTGACTATAATGAATGCAATCAAGAATAGCAAACAGAAGTAACAGCAGTTAGTGAGCTTTTGTCTTTGAATCCTTTGATACACACAATCAGCACAAATTGAAATACAACAGCATCATAATACAGAAATCAGCTAAGTAAATGTGATCGAAAACCAAGAAATACGAATCAGGAATAAGATAAATGAGATGATAATGTTATGATATAAAACATACTAGAAATAAACTCAAATCCTATTGAGTCAACAACAGTAAGTGAGTAAGAGTATAACAAGTGATGATGATCAAGTAATAGAAGAGCAAAGAGGGCAATGAATTAATCCATTTTCATTGCATTCCCCACATCTAACCATGCACTTGTGCCTTTGATCCAACACTTTACAACCTCCATAGCATTCCATACACATGACAAACCGTATCCCTCCGCAGCCTTGACACCCGGACACCGCCTTGGATATCCCCGCTAACAGCCCTTCCAATCTCCCCTCCTCTTCCAACCTCACCACCTCATTAGCTCCCCCAATTAACCGCCCCTTGACAAACACCGCCGGCACTTTCACATCCTTTTTCCCCATCAACTTCCTCAACTCTTCCTTAAACCCTGAATCCATTGATATGTCTCGCTCAATCACTCGAATCTGGTAAGATTCAATCGCCGTTCTCACCACATTGCAATCCTCAAAGGTCTTCCTGATACCCCTCAATGTAGTGGTGTAAATTATAACACAATGCTCCCCTCCTGGTGGGCATAATTTCTCATACTTTTCCAACATACTGCAGCATTCCTTATCGACTTTAGGCGACACCATCTTCTTAATCTGCTCTTCTTCCTGAGACAATTCCTTCTCAAACGAGTCAATCAATTCCGGATCAAACAGTGGGCCTAAACTTCTCCTCCTTGACCCGGAATTACTCCTCCTAGGACTACTCTCCAATTTCCTCGCTCTATCATTCGAGCTTGTTGAAAATTTCCATGGTTTAAAAACGCGCCCTTTCGGGGTAGTATAACTAGTTTGAATCTGATTAATCTGCCCTCCTTTATTCTCTTTTCCATCCAATTTAGCAACCCCTTTGGGTGAACTAACCAGATTATTGCCCATCATACTCACCCTTTTAAAAGGACTTCTAACTTCCTTCTTAGACGAATTTGATGACAAGGGTACTACTGGAATTTCATCCTCAAGATCGCTCATAAGCTCCCATGTATTAATCACCTCTACTTTCGGCACAAAGACTCGAACTTGGTTTCCTTCTCCACCTTTGTTTATCTTCCTCTTCTCTTCTCCTTGATGGGTTTCCTTTACATGCTGTAAAAGGCAGGCTTTACCAATGTTTGATGGTAAAAAGATGGCATCTTGATCAAGTTTAAGAGCACCATAAGTGGACGAAGTTAGGGATACAACATGGTTGGGTAATTCTGCATTCACCAACAATACTTTGTGCTTCAGATTTTTCTTCAACGGTTTGGAAGAAACACAACCCATTGAAATTATTAATTTCTTACGAATTTCTTAGAGTTTCATAAGATCATAGTTAAAGCTAAAGATTATTAACTTTAATGATGTTATTACAAAGAAAGGAGTGAAAAAGATGGAGGTAGAGAAAGTGAAAGGTGATGGATGTTTTTGGTTATATTGAAGTTTGAATTTGTGATTTTTAACCGTTACGAGGATGTCTGAAGGGGGGCCCTCAACGGTCGGGAAGAATACGGATTCGAAATAGATCCGTATTCTTTATTTTTTTGCCTTGGAGGAAGATAACTTGTATGATAAAGTACCCGTGCTTATTGTTTATGTTGTCATAAACCGCCTTATCCAACACTACCGTTACTTCCGTGTCTCTTCTCCCAAAAAGGTTACCCATACATAATGAAAGATTTAACATATGTAGTAAACATGTTAACTATATTTATGGAAGATTTTTGATTCTTTGATATAAATACATAATATTAATGATTTTTTTTATTTGTTAATACATTTCGATTAATGACATTATCATCATCATTACTAATATTAATAATAATAATATTATTATTATTATAATTATCAATTTATCATTACTACTACTACTACCGTACTACTACACTACAACAACAACTACTACTACTAATTGTAATTTAATTGCGTAATATCATTCGATGAACCCTAATTAAGTTAATGAAAGATGATCAACCCTAAGTTAGTTCAATTAATCAAATCCTAATTCAATTGATTTAATCCATTCGTTTTACCCTAATTTAATGATTCAAAAACGGTATATTAATCAATTCGAATACTTTATTCTATTTTTATTTAATAATTATTCTATTCGATTAATTGATATATTTAACTTAAATTTTTTAATGTTGTTTACATATTAAGAAGTTTCTTTTTTTAAAAATTATTGTTACCTTGTTCTTAAGAAAGAATTTGAACGATATCTTTTCCATCATAAAAATTTATTCTGTTATAATTTTATTCTTCCTATATTCATCATTTTATTATTTAATTTTAATTTATTTATTCTGTTATAATTTTATTCTTCCTATATTCATCATTTTATTATTTAATTTTAATTTATGTACTACTCATAATTTAGACGTTCCTATAACTCCACCTCCTACGCATCCACAATGGAGGTCTAGGGGATGATATGCACTACAAGGAAATATTATGAGACGTCTACAATTTGACAATTAGTCTAATTATTCCAATAATTCCAATTATTAATTTTGAATTTAGGGTGTTTCTATGTTTACTTTTTAGTCGTTTAATTTTTTTTAAGTTTCAAATTTATATTCCCATGTTACGTTATGATTTATCGGTGTAATTTTTTTTTGAAATAAATAATTTCATATTTATGTTGACATTTTTTTTTATTTCTTCGTAATTTACACACAAATAAAAAAAATACAAAACGGACCCAATTAATTCATAGAAAATCCCGTAATTGGATTTCATTTTAAAGATATTATTGACCATAATTAATTCTGAAATGAATATACTATAAGAAATTGATTATCTTGATGATTCCTAAATATAGCCTTAATTGAAGCCACTAATTAGTTTTCTTAATGTAGCGTTGGGTGCCAATTTGAATTTTAAAATTTTAAAATTGGCATAAAATTTGAAAAACTTATCCATAATTTGAAAAATTTTAACCGTAACCTTAATTTGACTTTTTAAAAAAACAAAATTAAAAAGCAGTTACTGTATTCAATTTGTTTTTTAAAATATTAGCTTATGCGAATTTGAAACTTAAAATTAACATTTGCAATTGGTTATTGAGGTTTTGAAACTTGATTTTATTTAAAAGGTGTTTTTTCGTTTGAGATAAACATAAATATCGCCAAAGTAGATATTTTAAATATATTACGTGTACTTAGTTAACATAAATTGGCGTCAAACTTGATTAAGGGTTTGGCTTTGAATTTAGGGGTTAAGGTATTTAGGGTTTAGGGTTTAGGGTTTAGGGTTTAGGGTTTAGGGTATTTGGGGTTTAAGGTTTAGGGTTTAAAACCGACATAATGTAAACAAGTAGTTAATTATACGAATCATGGCTTAAAACTAACATTTTATGTAAACGTGTACTTAGTTATACTGTTCATAACTTAAAAGCGGCATTTTATGTAAACGGTTTGTTAGTTATATCGATCATAGCTTAAAACCGACTTACTATGTAAATTGGCACATAGCTATATGGATCATAGCGTAAAACCGACATTTTATGTAAACGGACACTTAGTTATATCTGTCATAGCTTAAAACCGACATTCTATGTAAACGGGTACTTAGTTATATCGAATCATAGCTTAAAACCGACTTATTATGTAAACGAGTACTTAGTTATATCAGTCATGGCTTAAAACCGACTTATAATGAAAACGGGTACGTAGTTATATAAGATCATAGCTTAAAACCGACTTATTATGTAAACGGGTTCTTAGTTATATAGAATAAAAGCTTAAAATCGACGTTTTATGTAAACGAGTACTTAGTTATATCGGTCAAGGCTTCAAACCGACTTATTATGTAAGCAAGTACTTAGTTATATGTGATCATAGCTTACAACCGATTTATTATTTAAATGGGTACTTAGTTATATAAGATCATAGCCTAAAACCAACATTTTATGTAAACAGGTACTTAGTTATATCAGATCATATCTTGAAACCGACTTATTATCTAAACGGGTACTTAGTTATATTGGTCATGGCTTATAACCGTCTGATTATGTAAACGAGTACTTAGTTATATAGATCATAGCTTAAAACCGACTGATTATGTAAAGGGATACTTAGTTATATAGGATTAGAGCTTAAACCCGACATTTTATGTAACAACCCGAAAAGTACCCAATTTTTCTAGTAAAAAAATATTTACTAACACTTTTCAGTAGACTTAAGTTTTTAAAATAGAATTTATTGTTTCGAGTCGTATTTTGAAATTCCGCGTTCGTATTTGGAATTTCTGAGAGATTTCATGAAAATCACGTTTTTAGTCATCTTTGACTTTTCTTGACTTTTAAGTCGTCGTTGACTTTTTCTTGACTTTTTAAAGTCGTCATTGACTTTTCTTGACTTTTAAGTCGTCATAAACTTTTCTTGACTTTTAAGTCATCTTTGACTTTTCTCGACTTTTAAGTCGACTTTGACTTTCGTTGACTTTTTCCCGACTCGCCTTATAAGTTTGAAGACCGAAATTTTATTTAAAAAAAAATAATATTTTTGATTTATTTTTTATTTAGATTTATTAAGATTTATCATAATTTAATATAATTACTTTTGACATTTAATTCGGATTTAAGAATAACTTTTACTGTTTTTAACCGAACGTCATTTAACTCTTTCCGAGTCATCGCAAATCCCGAAACAAATCAAACTCGACTTTGCGCATGAGTCCACACGCCCATTTCATCTTTTTTCCCCTCACAGTAGATATTCTAATTGTTATTGATTAAACAATCATAATAGCTAGATATTTTATTACCTTTTTATCGATCCGTCAACGAGATTCGCCAAAAATCGCTCAAAATCAGACCGATTCCTCACCATACCACACTGCTCCTTTGGTCCTCTCTTAGGCCTTGATATTTTCATTACTTTTGATTACAATATCATAATATCTAGATATTTGGTGTAATTAACTTAATCGCTAATTATATTTAATCACTTACCGTAAAATAATTATTAATCGCGAGTCAATTCCGTAACAACAATTTCAAAACCCGACTTCCTAATCCCTCTATATTTACACGGCTCCCTCCACTCCACTACTCACTAACAACTTTTCATTTTTCAACAAATCAAATTAAGATCAAAATATCACTTTCTTTAATCGTTCTTGAGTGTTCTTGAGCGTTCTTCATCCGTTCTTCATCGTTCTTGAGCAAAATCCTCATAAATTCTTCATTTCTTAATTAAATCCGTCCTAACTTATAATTCTAGAATCTCCTCTTCGCTCTCCATCTTCTAGTACGGTTTATTTTCAATTCCGTCAAAATCGTTTTCAACATTTAATTTATGGAAAATCAAATTTAAGTTCTAATAATGTTTTCTTATCATTTCTTATAGGGGAAGATTTTGAAGACGAGTTTGGAGACTCGTATATTTTGGGTGAAGATTAGTAGGAGGGTTTCTTGATTTATACTTCTTATTTTGGTGCTAATTGACTTGTCTAGCTAAGGTAACGATTCCGAGTCACTCGACGAATATATGTTACATAGCTTTTGTTTTCTTTAGTTTTTGGTTCATCTTTAGTTTTGTTCATGTTATGGTTATTTATGATTTTTAATTAGTAACATGATAAGTTGTAAATTTTATTATGTAGTATGAATTTATAAACATATTAGTGTTCTTGACATATTTTTATGATTTCTTCATAATCATGATTTTTGGTATGATTGATGGTTGAATTGGATGTTTAAAAATGGATGTTGTTAATTAAAAACATGTTGGCATTAATTTGGAATTTGTGGTTGTTGAACCGTGTGAATGGGCCGTGGAGAAGGGCTGTGAACCGGACCAAACCAGCCGGTCCAGGCCGGTTCAGACCCGGTCTGGGTTGGTCCATGGTGGGTCCGTGTTTTGGTCTTTGGGTTGTGTCGATGTTTGATTGTTATGTTGTTGTTTTGACGGGTTTTAATTATGTTAAAGCATGCGGGAAATATTAGGAAACGGTTTTAGTAAAGTCGTTAAAACAGCCCAAAACAGGCCCAAACCAGCCGTGGGGCCCAGTCCAGGCCCGTGTCATGTTGGCCCAAAATCAGCCCGTGGGTCCCACTTTGGGACTTGTGACGGTTTTTGAGTTATCGTCATTTTTATCGCGTTTTGTAATAATTAGCAAGCGAGAAATATTAATAAGTAAAATATTTAATTAAAAAGGGTTTTCATTAAATTATTATTTCTCACATGTTAGAAATTATAAGACGAGATCGTAGTTTAATTTAATATCCTTTTAGTCAAACGGGTTTTGGTACGATAGAATAATTTCACATGTTAGAAGTTAATAAAATAACATGTAAAGAATGTGTTGATTTTTATGTTTAAGTCTATGTGTTAAAGACTCTGTTTCTAGCCGGTTTGATCAAACGGGTTTGGTCAAACTAAGATCTAGTCAGCCCCGGTTTGACTGATGACCCGTCGCGGGACTCGGTCGGGGATTTGTCTTCAAGTAAGGTTGTATTTAATGAATGAATGAATGAGCCTTAGTAGATATGAGGCGATATGATATTTGAATATGATTTATATGCAAGTAGTCACATGATAGGAAGTTTTCCCGGGACTGTTTGATTGTATGATATATGTCGTGTTGACTAAGTACCCATAGAGAATTATGAGTATATGGCGTCTTGACCATTCTAATTCTAAATGAGTAGCGTGGACCATGACATGGATAGGCTTTACTGTCTTTAACGAGTATATGTTCACCTGATGATAGCTTTTGTGTCTCGGCTTGGTGGGTTTATATCCAAGTCGGGGCATGGCTGCCTAGTTCCACTTTGGAAATGGAGCCAGCTTAAGTACTAGCCATCTCTGCTTAGGGGGTAGCCTAGTAGAGTTTCTCATAGACGGTTATGTCATGGGACGGGGAATGGAATAGCTGTTGTCGCTAGGTCTGATCAGTCTAGGACTAGGATGTTTTCCTACCTTGTGGTATAGCCTCGAGTTACAGAAGTCTTCTATTGACTGCACTAGGAACTTATGCCTGTTTGTAGAGGTATTGGTCTTTCATGTTGGTATGATTCTATGAGTTTTAGAAGGTGAGATGCAAGCTGGCTAAGATTGATAGAGTTTGGATTACCGATTGTTAACTGATTCACATGATTACGTGTTGATTAGGGTTTGAGTGTATCATGGCCATGTTACATGGTAACCTCTGAGCTAGCATACCAGCTTCCCTACCTATTGTTATAGTTTATTATCGGATTCACATGATAGTTTTCATATGATAGGTTATATGTTAGTTAATTGTTTCATAACATGAAAAGCATATCATATATGTTAAAGTTTTGTATTTCCCATATACATTGCTTTTATGTTATTCATGTTTAATTAAACTCGACATTTCGTGGCTGGGAGAACTCGGAGTTACTCCCCACTGAATGTGGCTTCCGTGTTTATATTTAATGCGGTCGAACAGGTGGTGAATGCATATTTGGGGTACATTGACGAGCTAGCGAGCGAAGTATTTACCTTGGACCTATATTCGGTTCTTAGATTGTATATTATTATATACTCTTTTTATTCCGTATTTATACGGGAGATATGTCTCCCGTCTTGTATATTTCTTTTGTATAATATTATTTCCGTTTTGTAATGACCCTTTTTATTTATGACACCTTCGTTATGTATTATCATATTTTATTTAGTTAAATTATTTTTTTTTCTTTCCGCAAATTTGAGGGTGTCACAATAACGATAGTTAACGATTCCTGATCAAAATCATTGACTAAAATGGAATTCTTTTCCAAAGTAGAGATACGTGAATTAAATAGACAAAGCATGACATGGTAGATTAAGACCTATTAAATTGCCTAAAAGCCTGCTAGACCATCTGATCTATGATTGTAATGAACACATCATTCTTACAAACTCACAATGAGTTATTTGCATGTTCCAAATCCAATTTCATCAATATATTAATCTACATGTGTGAACCTACTTCCCTAGATTCTTCTTATCATTGTTAATCCATCACATGCTTTATTGTTTTCGTTTTGATTTGCTTTTATTTTGTTTACATTTATGCCTTTTATCAGTTTAGAAATCAAAACCCCAAAACCCAGATACTCGTTAGATAAGACCCAATTGCAAGACATTTCACATTCTATATGAAACACCATCTCCCTGAGGATCGACCCCTACTTCCCTAATTACATTGTTTTGTTATTAGCCTAGTCTGGGTAATTATCTTTGATCAGGGCTTGCGACCGGCCCGATCACTCTTGAACCTCGTCATATTCTTAACAATTAAGAATAAAACATCCCTCTTAGAGCTCCCCCTCAATTTCACGAATCTCTATTTAGACAAATAGATTAGGAATATAATGAAGACTATTCTTCATTTCATTCATGGTTTTACCTTCAAAAGGATAAATCTTTCATTAAGTGACTACGATATTTGGTTATTCATGATTTTAAATAAATCGAATAACCTAGTCGTCCCAACTGATTTGGCCTCTTTTGAGGTAAGCCTCGATAAGGAGCATTATGACGACATACCAAAAATTAAAAATATTTTCTTTGGAGCAAAAAGATTGATGTACCATTGTTATAAGAAGACGTCACAAAAATTCAAAACGTTTTTGACTAAGTGTGACTTATTTGTACACTCTTCATAAGAGACATTTGCAATGGTGAATAGGAGGATCAAAAGGAAAAATTCGTTTTTGTCGTTAGCTATGGTGGTTTAAACGGAGATTTAAATCGCAATGAAAATGCTACCGTATAAATTAATGGAAACTCCTTTCCACGATTGAACGGATTTACAAGTTTCTAGAAGGATGAAATATTTGTCATTGCGCGAATAAAATAAATATCAATGGTAAATAAACATTCATTGCTTATATATAATTCACTTGTAAAACAATTTTAACAAGTCAAGCATTTATATAATGACCCCTCACTAAATTATATAAATGATTTCAAGACCCATCTTTAAATAAAAATAGTCATCGTATGCTACCTTTATCTAAAAATGGTAAGTCATTTCTAGACTAATTCTACCCCTAGAACTCTTGGTTGACGGATTTCAACTAAATCCATCTCCTAGTCTCAAGATAACGCTTATCTCGTTGAGACCAATCCAATTTTGGCTTGTGATCGTATCACCCTACTTACCCGAGGTAAAAAGGGACCCACGAGCGTGGTAGCCCTAATGAACACGGGGTTCATAGGTGCTTCAATTGGTAAGGCTAAATCTCAATTTCTTTTAAGTTATGTGAGAGGTCTTGTGAATTTAGTTATTAATTCCCTATAAGTGAACTAAATCGGTAAATTTTGAATAACGTTGAATTGACAATCGAGAAATAAAAAATGCATGTTGGCGATTTTGGCATGAGCGGAAAAAACATAAAGCAAGCAAATAATAAATCCTAGTATGACCACCTAGCTAATCCAATTAACTAGACGATTAAAAAATCGGAAACCAACTCCTTGGCCCCTTGCCTCTTCACGGTACACGCTCCAAAAAGGCAACGTCTTTTGGAACACCGACTTCGGGAATCTCCGTCTTCATAATAATTAATTACAAAAATATACAAAAAAAAATCCTATTATACATTTGATCTAGAAAATGAAATTAAATTATTACAAACATGCGATACGAGATCGCAATTAAAGTTACAACCGAATCGGTATTCCCTTACATTACGGGTAATACCGATTAAAATAATCTAGGCCATACTAGGTACAACTTGCATTAAAATTTAAACAAATGACATTCATTCATTCAAAAATAAAAAAATAAATAAAATGCTGTAAAAATCATACCCAAATCGCCCTTAACACTTATCATGCTCATTCTAGCTTGGTTTTATAGATTTTATCGATTTTTAACCATTAAAAATCAATAATCAACACTTCAATCGTATTTAAGCTCAAACTAATTATCTAAACTGATTTAGAACTCAAAATTAGTCCCCACTAATTTTATTTATATTTAATTAGTTTGAATTGATCGTATTTGCTAAATATAGAGGTTTAATCACAACTTTTATGAAATAAACCCAAAATAAAATATAAACATCACAAAAATTAAAACCAAATTTTTTTTACATTCTGGAATATTTCTAGGAACTCCAAAAATCAGAAAAATTTGACCAAAAATTTTGAATTAATTTTATGAACAAATAGATTTAAAATTATCGGTTTTATCAAATAAAAACCAATAAATATAGTAAAATAGTGAAACAAATTACAAAGTTTCACCAAGATGATTAAAATCAGATTACAAAATATACCAAAAATTTTCAAGACCAGAAAAGGACGTTTCAGTTTTATGAACATAATAGTCTCACTTTATTGACTTTTATCTCATAAAAATCAATAATAATGTAAAACTTAATAAAAAGTCACGAAATTTTACAGACAGTATTTAAAACATGCATGTGAGATCAGATAAACGTTTCATGACCAGAATCAACATGGAACTAGTTTTAGTTAACTTTTAACATATAAAATGCATGTTAACATGATTTAAAGGCCATAAATCAAAATAAATAGCAAATTAATCCCTAAAATCACCAAATTTGACCACAAACATTTTGAGGTCATTAGGTATGCATGAAAATCAAAAATTTCATGCAAACCAATTTTTAACACAAATTGGTAAATTTTACCCAAGTTATCGTATAACTCGATTTTAATGCTTAAAATCAACATGCATGTAACAATAGAGCTCTGATACCACATGAAATTCCTAGACCTCTAACTAGACTCCTCTAATTAGTTCATTAAATTACATTAACTTAATGATTTAGGATCTAGTTATCATGTATGCAAATATAAAAGCATAAAAGAAAAGATAGACGAAAAACATCCTTACATTGGGATTTTTCGGTTAATAAGGGCAGAATAAGAACACCTTATTATTTTTCTTGAGCATGTATTTAGTGGATGATCCTCCATAAAACAACCTCCAAAGTAGAAGGTCTCCTTCTTGTTGCACCCAAGATTAAACCCAAATAATCTTAGCTTATTATTAACTAGATAATAAGTAAGACATTATACTACTAATATTATTGTATGACTACACTAGTAATATGACATGAATATTAGTTTGCATGTGAGTTTAGAGAGATGTTGGAGGTTTTTAGAGAGAAGAAGAAAATAAGCATATGAATGAAGTGTTTGAAAATGAACAACAATTGCCCATTTTTTGGCACTATGGCCGGCACACACAAGCCCTAAAATGGGTGATTTTCTTCTTATTTTGTTCACATGCATAATGGTAGTGTATGAGATTGTATATTGATAATGATCATGTGTCATACATGTCATAATCATATGATGGAGTGTTGAATTAGTAGAGAACAATCATCATTGATCTCCACTAGCAAAAATCCGGCCTCCACATGTGTAATGTGGTCTATTTTGATTTTTGATATTTGTCCCACAAATACTTATAATCATATGTTTAATTATCTTGTATAATTAAGTGTTAATTTGATCATATAACAATTATATGACACAAACTAATAAACAATATGTACTTAACTTTTAAGTGATATTTTAGCATTATATCAATATATAATGGATCCGACAATGTCCAGTTAATTTATTTTAAACTCCTTATAAATATAATTAGCTAATTACCTCTACCTCAAAATATATGCATAACCTCAACTAATTTAATGAATTAACTATTAATCACTAAATTAAATCTTATTTAATCGTATTAAAATAAGACGTAAAATTTATTCAGTCAGTTATCGTATAATTGACTAATAAACTTAAGTGGAATGAGTTCCTAACTCAATTTCCAATAAATAACTCTCGTAACTAAACGTACATATCAAATATATGTAATGGCCTAATTGAACTGTATCATATACAAATAATTTGTATTCTATTTGGGTCTCATCCTATAGGTGTGACCTAAAGGGATCAGTTGATCACCGCCGTCATACGACAATAATGTCTAACACTAGTTAGCTAAGCGTTACCGATTTACATTAATCAACTGACGTGAAGTATCAAAATATACTAATCATCCCATGTATATTCCAAATGAGATTTATTATATAAATGCACTATTGTGGAGGACACTTACTCCAACAAATTTAGTATACGAGAGAGATACTCCATAGCAATGGTAAAAAGGAGAGGGGAAAGAGGGTCCCTTGCCTTAAACCTTTCTTCCCATCAAACAATCCAAAAGGCTCATCATTCATCACCAAGGAATAGGAGGCAGTAGTAATACACTCCATAATTAGTGCAATAAACTGAGGTGAGAAATTTAGAGCCTTCATCATTTGCTCAATAAAGTTCCAATCCACCGAATCATATACTTTCTTCAAATCAATTTTGAGCAGACATCTAGGAGAAACTGAGTTCCTGTTATACAACCTAATGACATCTTGGCAGACCAAAATATTCTCATTAATATTCCTCCCCTTAACAAAAACCCATTGGTTCGCACTTATAATATCAGGTAAGACTGAAGCCAATCTAGAGCATAAAACTTTAGAGATGACTTTGTAGATTACGTTACAGCATGAGATTGGTCTGAACTGGGAGACATTATTGGGTAACTCCACTTTGGGAATGAGAGTGACAAAATTATGGTTTATTTGATTGAGCAACTTACCACTTCTGAAAAAATCCTGAACAACATCACATACATCCTCTCCTACTATACCCTATGCATCCTGAAAGAAAGCACTAGAATACCCATCATGCCCAGGTGCTTTGTGTCGAGGAATGAGAAAGATTGAATCCTTAACTTCCTACCTAGTAACAGGGCTGAGCAAGTAAGTCCCATGAGCTACAGAACAAATACTACCCTTCTGAACAACCTGAGCATTAACAGGTTTCACTTGCTCAACAGTACCCAACAAGTTCTTGTAAAATGCTAAGAAGGCTTTTTGGATTTGCTCAGGCTCAGTCATCCAGTGCCCATGTTCATTTGCCAGTCTGTGGACTTTGTTTTTGCATTGCCTCCCTTTAATAATACTATGAAAGAATTTTGTATTATTATCCTTATCCGCCAGCCAAGTGGCCTTTGATTTCTGCATCAAAAAGATGTCACAAGCATGTTGAAGCTCTTGATAATCCTGAATGACTTCCATCTCTTTTTGAATTAACACAGGATCAGCAGGATTCCATCTCAGAATCTCTTGAATGAATGTCATACTCTGCCAAGCCCTAACAGCATTGTTCTCAACATCAGAGAAATAATCCTTATTAAGTTGCTTCAATGTGAATTTTAAATCCTTCAATCTTTTAATAAGCCTAAACATTTTAGTTCCATCAATCCATTCTCCCCAAACTTCTGAGATACAGTTAAAGAAATTTTCAGAGGCACTCCACATGTTAAAATATTTAAAAGGCTTCCTATTCCCAGTTCTTTGCTTTTGATCCTGAATTATGCAGAGTGTATGATCAAAATACCCTTCACTATGAAAATGGGCATAAGCCTCGGGTCTAACTACAAGCCACTTCTGATTAACAAGGACTCTATCCAGCCTGCTATACACTATGGTGCTTGGCTCCTGTTTATTATTCCACGTAAAAAAGGATCCAATCGCTGGACTATCAATAATCCCACAACTATCCACACAGCTCTAAAAATCATCCATCTCTTCTTCTGTAGAATGACCCCTAAGTCTCTCAGCATGCCTCAAAACAGTATTAAACTCTCCACATATAATCCAGGCATCCTAAATCTGACTAGCATAGATGCATAAATCATTCCACAGTGGGTTTCTCTCATTTACTCCATTGAAAGCATATACCATGGTGAAATAGAAAGAAAACCCTGCAATACTATCAGTAACTTTCATGTGAATATATTGAGCATTATAGTTAATGAACTACTTTTGAAATAAACTTGGTTTCCACAGGATCCAAATCCTTCCTCCTTTATGGGACATAGAGTTAGTAGACACACACCATCCACTACACAGAGAGTCTCTTATTCTATTTAGAGATGAAGGCTTCACCTTTGTCTCAAGGAGGCCAAACAATCAAATCTGATGATGATGTAAAAACCATTTAATGAATTTCTGTTTAGATGGACTGTTTAACCCCCTAACATTCCAAAAGCTTATCATTATGTTCCACCCCCTCCGGGGGTGTACTAATGTCATTATCCGCAACACCAACTTTAGGAGTCATGTTATTTAAAACCTCCAAGAAAGTAAACTTCCCAAACTTTGCTGTGCTATCCCCCTTATCCAGTAAGTCTTGTCTACTTAACCTTACCACTTCTCTTAACGGAGTGGCAATAGATTGAGACAGCCCAGCCTTGCCTTTATCTTTCTGATAAGTGAATATTTGTATAATTTTAACCCCCAATTTAGCTCGGTTTTGTATGTCATTTGTGCTTTGTTAAGCCACTTCATGAGCTAATATCGTCTTCTAGGTAAATTCTCGTGTTCTAACCTGTTTTGTAGGGAAAGTGACGTTTCTACGCCCTTTTTCTATATTCCCGAGCATTTGCCTAGAACCCGACGATTTGAAGAAGCAAGCTTGACCAAGTGAAAGGCATTTCAAGAAGGTTCACTAATTCAAAAGGGAGAAGAAGCAAAGACAGTTTCGCAGTTGTCGGATGATCAATCCGATAGGCGGAAGAATTCATCGCTTTACATCAAACCCTATCAACAAACCCGATTGAAGAGGTCAAGGGGGATGATGGAAGTCAAGTCATAGGCAAAGGAAGATGAAACGTTGGTCAAAGCTTCTAGATAACCACTTACCCGATCGGGGAAGTGTGTACCCGATCCGGGATGTTTGCTGCTCCGCACAAATTGCTTCGAATTCCTATTTTTGTCCTATATGTTCAATGCTTGACCCCTTCCCCACGAAACCCTAATGCTATATAAAGAGAGCTCCAGCCACTCTTCTCAACACATCTCTACATCCTCTTCTTATCCTTTCTTCTCTTCTTACACTCCTCTTTAGATTAGGAGAAGGGAGAACTAGTCTCTCTTCTCTCATTTTCTTCTTCTTTAGTCTTTAGTTCTTAGTTTATTTCCGTCCATTTCATATCAAAACTTTAGCTTAGATTAATAAGAGTTTCAATCTTTGTAATCAACTTTGTTGGGTACGAGTGTTGTAATTCAAGGAACGATTATTCTATGCAAGGGATTTCTATTATTGTTATCGCTTTCGTTCATGATCGTCACCTAGGTATTCCCACTTTATCCTTTGTTTAATGTCCTTTATTGTTTTCTTTTTGTTTGTTATTCCCTTTATATGTTATCTTAGATTCATTTTAGTGTTGTTATAATCGTCATTTCATTTCCTAGATTATCAATTAGCGTCGTTATTATCGCCATATAAAGAGTCAAAATCAAATAAACATGTCTATCCTAGTTTTCATTGTTAATATCATCTTAGATTTAAACATCATCATGAGTGAGTAATCACCTTTCTAGGGTGTAGGGTAGCCATGTTAGATTGATTAAAAGATGATAATTGGATAAAGAAATTGTGCCTTTAAAACGTTGTGTCTATGCATGTTTGGATTGTAATGATAGTTAACGATTTTTCGCCAAAATCATTGACTAGAATGAAATTCTTTTCCAAGGTAGAGATACGGGAATTGAACAGACGAAGCATGACATGGTAGATTAAGACCTAGTAAATTGCCTAAAAGCCTGCTAGACCATCTGTACTATGATTGTAATGAACACATCATTCTTACGAACTCACAACAAATTATTTGCATGTTCTAAATCAAATTTCATCAATATGTTAATCTACATGTGTGAACCTACTTCCCTAGATGATTTTCATCACTTGCTTTATTGTTTTCATTTGTTTTTATTTTGTTTTCATTTATGCTTTATATTAGTTTAGATATCAAAATCCCAAAACCCAGATATTCGTTAGATAAGACCCAATTGCGAGACATCTCACATTCTATTGGAAACACCATCTCCCTGAGGATCGACCCCTACTTCCCTAATTATATTAATTTGTTATTAGCCTAGTCTGGGTAATTTATCTTTGTATCGGGCTTGCGACAGGCCCGATCAAATTTTGGCGCCGTTGCCGGGGAGCACGGTTTAGTTTTCCTTTTCTTGTGATTTTTATCGCAATTAGTTTTATCTAGTCTTTAGGAACCCAAATTCCTTTAGACCTCTCTTGATTTTTCATCTTAGCTTTTCAATCTTATGCCCAGATCTTCTAGACTAGGGACCCCTATCTCTTTAGACCCCGATCTAGAAAGAACTCTGCGTAGGAGACTAAAGCTATTCAACGAAATCTCAAAAGCTTCTGATACTTCAAGTTTAGACCGTATTCGTGAGAAATACTCGGATATTCTATCTAATCTTGAAGGAGAAGAAGATCCATTCTCATCTCCATTCACAAAAAACCACCCAATCTTCAATTTCCATCTTCACCTTCACGTTAGGAAATGGTTCGACTTTCAGACCATTCCAAACCCACCTCAGAAACACTTCCAAGGGGTGTTGCTACACCCCAAATCACAGCCGAAAACTTTGAAATCAAACCTGCCTTCATTAACCTTATAGAAAGAAGCCAATTTAGTGGCAATGCCACAGAAGATCCCAACCTTCACATCCAAAACTTCTGTGACTATTGCTCCACTATTAGACAAACTGGAGTCACCCAAGGGCAAATTAGAGAGATGCTCTTCTCATTTTCTTTGAGGGGTAAGGCAAAGTTGTGGATACATAGCCTTGATAAGGTTATATTAGGTATCGCCGATTGGGAGAGTTTAGCTCTTGCCTTTTACCAAAAGTACTTTCCTCCCGAAAAGACCGCTTTGTTGAGAAGTCAAATCACTGGTTTCCGACAAGGGGATGATGAGAGCCTATATGAAGCTTGGGAGAGGTACAAGGACTTGCAAATGGAGTGTCCTCATCATGGGATAGATCCATGGCTCCTTGCCCTCACATTCTATAATGGGTGTTATATAGAGTCCCGTCGTATCTTGGATTCTGCTAACAATGGAAGATTTGATCTAATCAATGTTGACATTGCTCACACTACCATTGAATCCATGGCAATTCACGATTCTCAATATAGAAATTCCCGCTCCATACCAATGAAATCTAAGCAAGAGGACCCCACTTTGACACTTTTACAAGCCCAAGTAGCCCTTCTCACACAAAAGCTAGAACAATTCCAATCCTGTACATTTCAACAGAGTGACAATGGTGTAAGTAAACTTGAAGCCATGATACTGTAATTGGCTCAAAGGCAAGACACCATAATAGCTCAATTCCAAGAGAGCGATCAAGCTATGGATGCCGCCATCAAATTGCTGGAAGCTAAAGTTTCCCAATATGCCTCTTCCAATACCCACCTAAACCAAGGGCAGCTGCCTTCACAATGTTATCAACCTCACGAAACTGTAAACGCCATTTCCTCGAGAAGTGGTAAGCATAATGATGAGCCCGTGGTTGTTGATATTGAAGCTGAGGTGCCCATGTCAAAAGGGAAAGAGCCCGAGATTCCTATTGAGATCAAAGTCCCATTTCCCCAAAGATTAGCTGAGCACAAGGAGGAGGCAAAGTATGGTAAGTTCCTTGACGTCGTCAAGAACTTAAAGGTAACATTCCCTTTCATTGAATTGCTTTCTCAAGTTCCTTCTTATTCCATGTTTATGAAGGAAGTCCTCAAAAAGAAGAAATCCTTCAATGAGATGAAGACCGTAGCTTTCACTGAAGAGTGTAGTGCACTCTTGCAAAATAAGTCTCCACCAAAACTTAAGAAACTTAAGGACCCTGGTAGTTACTCCATCCCTTGCACTATAGGCACTTATACCATTGATAAGGCCCTTTGCGACCTAGGTGCTAGTGTAAGTGTCATGCCCTTTTCTATGTTTGAAAAACTTAACATGGGTGCTTTGAAATGCACTAATATTACTGTGCAAATGGCGGACCGTTCTCTAAAACAACCTATGGGTGTTTTAGAAGATGTGCCCGTCAAAGTTGGTAAGTTTTTCATTCCCGTTGACTTTCTAGTACTTGACATGGCCGAGGACTCTCAAATCCCAATCATTTTGGGAAGACCCTTTTTGCACACCGCTGGTGCAGTTTTTGATGTCAAGAATGGGAAGTTGACATTAGAGATAGGAGATGACGAGGTGACCTTTAGTAAAAATTCCACCGTTAGGAGTCCCGTGTTAGAAGACTCATGTTATGTGCTTGATGTTGATGACTCTTCTATTGTTTCTTCTATGCCTCGATGATAAGTGAATATTAGTATGGTTTTATCCCCCGTTTTAGCTTGATTTCTATACGATTTATGCACTTTGTTAAGTGATTAACGAGCTAATATTGCTATACTAGTTGTTTTGCGTGTTTTGTCTCGTTTTATAGGAAATGAAGCGGTGTTGCTATATTTTCCTACTTTATGGAGCAAAGACACTAGAGTACGAGTTTATGAGGAACCGATGATAGGCATTTCACGATTTGATTACGATTCCGCTACATCCTTCCTCAAGTGGATTTATCTTGGACTTTGGCTTTGAACTTCAAAAGGAAACATCAACCCAAGTCAAAGGAAGACTAGCCCAAGCCCAATTACGTATTGCATTGACCAAGACCAAGGCATAGGATTCCGTGCCCAAGGATGAAATTGGAAGAGACGGAAAAGTCCATCTTGCACACTTACCCGATCGGATTTCTACTTACCCGATCGGGTATGTTTGCTGCTTAGACGTTTCTTGGCTCTTCTTCTACAAAGCTTAAATGAGTGATTAAATGCTTTGTCTAGGGGATGAATCTGGACACATTTGACCAACCTCTTTTTAATGCAAGCCTTAATGGAGCTTTATTAGGTTGTCTAGGGGATGAATCTGGACACATTTGAGCAACCTCTTAATCTATAAATAGCCTAGCCTCCACACACAAATGAGATGTACAAAAAACACTTCTCTTCTCTCTTTAGTTTAGTTTTTCTTCTTTCTCTCATTTTCTTCTTAGTTTTAGCTTAGTTTTAGTTTTCTCTAGTTTAGTTTAGTTTAGTTCTAAGTTTGTATGGTTCTACTTGTAATTGAAAATCAAGTTTTCGGGTTTGTATTTCCTATTCAAGTTCTTGTTCCATTTCAATCTTTGCTCATCATTTCCAGTAATCTTTATTCTCGTTTTACATTATAGTTTCATTTTCTTTTTGTATTTCCTTTATCATGTTTACCATTCTTAGTTTTATAATCTTAGTTTCCCTTTCATTGTTAATCATGCATAAGTAATCTTTGTTCTAGGGTGTAGGGTAGCCATGTTAGATTGATTAAAAGATGATAAATGGACCAAAGAAATTATGCCTTTAAAACGTTGTGTCTATGCATGTTTGGATTGTAACGATAGTTGACGATTTCTGGCCAAAATCATTGACTAGAATGGAAATCTTTTCCAAGGTAGAGATACGAGAATTGAATAGACAAAGCATGACATGGTAGATTAAGACCTAGTAAATCGCCTAAAAGCCTGCTAGACCATCTGATCTATGATTGTAATGAACACATCATTCTTACGAACTCACAATGAATTATTTGCATATCCTAAATCCAATTTCATCAATATGTTAATCTACATGTGTGAACCTACTTCCCTAGAACCTTTTCTATATTGAGTCATTAATTATTATTTTTGTTTTCTAGCATTAGTAATAACCATTGTGACAATCATACAAGTTAAAATTCTAATCATATCTTTTCACAAGTATCTCCCGTCTCCCCGAGATCGACCCCTTACTTCCCTAACTGCATTTATTTGTTGTTAGCCTAGTCTGGGTTATTTATCTTTGATTAGGGTACGCGATAACCCGATCAAATTTTGGCGCCGTTGCCGGGGAGCACGGTTTTGTTTATTTGGGATTAGTAGAGTTTTACGTTGTCTTTTTCTTTTTTTTTCTTCTTTTCTTTTGTGTCGAGGAACACTTGCTCCTTGAGATTTTTCTCACCTTTTTCTTGTAGTATAGTGACTCTTTTCAGGTAATAGGAATATTTTCTTTCAAAGGGTTTCCTTTATTTTCTCTCAATGACTATCTATTTCCATCCTTCACAATGCGAGAATGAGCCTGTCCATGAATACCTCGACCGATTTTATAGCTATTCTAACCATATTATCTCTCTTGGGTATACCCTTGATGAGACCTATATGAGAGATGTCGTGCTTCATGGACTGCTCATTGAGTGTCATAGCCTGGCTATGCAATTGAGTGGTGGGAGTTTTTATAAGAAGAGAGGAAAGAAACTTTGGATTTTCTTAGACTTTATGGCATCCCAATCTTGGGATGAAACGCACCGGCGGTTGGGAATCCAAGAGCAAATCAATGAAATCAGGGCTCAACTTCAAATACTCAAAGGGCAAAAGGAAGAACCCACGTTTAAAAAATGTAAGCCAATCAATTTTCCTTATGCTTTTTCACCTCCTCCATGTGAGTCTATTTTATCCTGTGCTTTTTCCGCCCCCCCTGTGAGTCTAATTCTCCCTAATCATATGAATTAATAGATGACGATGATGATGGTCCAACCTTTTCTATTGAAAGTCACTCTAGTGTCGTTCCATTTGACAATTTTGAGACCCCCATTATTGATATTGACCATATGGTAGTCGAGACTTTAGACAAGGATGTTGTTAAGCCCATTTGTGACTCCAATGGAGAGTCGTCGATCGAGTCATCAGATTTCTTTGAAAATCCTTTCGCTAAGGATATTCCAGATTTATTTGAAAATGATACTGGGTTTTGTGAACCTAGCCTTGAAATTAAGTGGGATCAACCACCCATTTTTGATTCCCAATCCTTTGATTCACCCTACCCCCAATTAGAGTCCACTAATGATATTTTGGGAACTAATTGTTTGTTCCATGATCTTAAACATTTCACTCCATCTCTCACTGACGAGTGGAGCAGTTCAGTGGTCATCTATGAAGTTTGTCATGCGCACAATGATAAGATATATCAATTCTTACCTTCAATATTTCATGCCTATATCTTGTCAATTGCTTACATATGTTTTTGTATAGCTCATGCGCAGGTATATGATCGACTTCTAAGGGCATTGACATGCTTTTTAAGGCACAAAGAATGATTTTCATTAATAAAGAGTCTAGCAAGACATTTAAATAAAGCTTCGCGGGAGGCAACCCGTGTTTTATTATATTTTTGTTATGAAATAAATTATTTTTGTTGGACAATTTAATAATGTTAATTTTTAAATAATTCATTTGGTTTTGGTTCTAATAGCTTTGACAATAAGACAATAATTTTATCTAGTATTGTAGTAGCTTGTTCATCACAGGTACTTTGGTGCTTGGGTTGTACTTTGCCCCCGTTTTCAAGCTAGCTTGGGGGAGCTGCTGCACGGTTGTATGTTTTCTTTTCTTTCTTTACCATTTTGTTGAGTCGTCCCCCATTCCTTTGTTGGTTATGTTGTCCTTCTTTGTGTTTTCTGCGCTTAACCCGTTTCGCACATTGAGGACAATGTGTTATTCTAGCTTGGGGGAGGGATTTAGTTTGTGTCGTTGTTTATTTAGTCTAGTTGTTTATTGAATTTGAAAAATTTGAAAAATCCAAAAAAAATCAAAAAATTAAATTTTTTTTAATAAAAGTTGTGTGTTTTGTCCACCCAATTGTGTTGTGCATAATGTCATTCCTCAATGCATTTCCCTTATTGTAGCTTTTTAGCCAATGTTTCACGCTTTTGACGGGATTTTGCATACATGGGGATGTCTTGTACACAGTGGGTGAGGGATTGATTTTAGACTTATTAGGCTTGATCTTGACTTTGGCAAACTACATATACGGTAAGGTAGAGCCTCCAGTGATCAGTACATCTATACCCGATCCCAATTAGGTGTGTGTAGTTTCTCCTTATGATTTGCGTCACATCAAAAACGCATAAGTATGGTTCTCATTTCATTCCCATAAGCATTGCATTCATGATTCACTAAGATTTGAAGCCTTTTTCACTTTGAATTACCCCTCAAAATTAGCCCCTTCATACAAATGCTTCACAAAATAATAGCTACACGTAAAAACTGCCTACCTTTTGAGCTAGTAGCTAGACTATGGTGTATAGGTGCTCTTTTGAGAAGATTTGTTCTTTTATGTCAAAGTGAATTTGGGAGAACCAAAATGTCCAAAAAGTTATGTTATGTTCAGAAAAAAAGAAAGAAAAAAATGAAATAGAAAAATGAAAAAAATTGAAAAAGAAAAAATCGAGAAAAAAGAAAGAAAAAGAAATAAAAGAAGAAGTTGTGAGTATCTCCTCAAAATGTCAATTCAATGTTTAGAAGGAGTTCACTCTTGTGTTTCGTGTGTAATAAGCCAATCCGTTTCTTCTGGCTTCGTTATTCATCTTTTGGGAATTAATCGAAAGTTTGGATTGAGTATTCATTTATCATTGGTCAGTTGCTAGCTCATTCTAACCTTCACATGATCATAACTGTTTGTCCACCTTTCACCCATTTCCCAAAGCCTTCTTCTTATCTTTTGGCTTCTTTCTATGCTTTTCATGATTGTTTTGACTTGCAGTTTTGGAATGTTTACCATATTAGATTGCGGGCGCATCCTCATGAGTCGTAGATAGGAGAGTGTCACTCAAATATAAAATAATATTTCCTTGATTTATATAAAAATTTGAGTGTTAAGAGCACCGTGAGAGTCCATTGTCAAAAGATCATGCAAGAGCTGAAAAGTCTATTTGATGTTCCTTATGCTGCGCCGTTATGTAAATCTCAACCATGTTTTGCATTTTCCATATGCCCACGTTGTTTCGGGATGTATTTCATTGTGCTCTATAAGCTACTTGATGGGATTTGCATTTGGTTGGATTGATTGTTGCTCGTCGCCCTTGTCCTTGTCATGTTTGTTATTGTATGCTTGCTTAAGGACAAGCAAGGGTTTAGCTTGGGGGAGTTTGATAAGTGAATATTTGTATGGTTTTATCCCCCGTTTTAGCTCGATTTCTATACGATTTATGCACTTTGTTAAGTGATTAACGAGCTAATATTGCTATTCTAGTTGTTTTGCGTGTTTTGTCTCGTTTTATAGGAAATGAAGCGGTTTTGCTATATTTTCCTACTTTATGGAGCAAAGACACTAGAGTACGAGTTTATGAGGAACCGATGATAGCCATTTCACGATTTGATTACGATTCCGCTACATCCTTCCTCAAGTGGATTTATCTTGGACTTTGGCTTTGAACTTCAAAAGGAAACATCAACCCAAGTCAAAGGAAGACTAGCCCAAGCCCAATTACGTATTGCATTGACCAAGACCAAGGCATAGGATTCCGTGCCTAAGGATGAAATTGGAAGAGACGGAAAAGTCCATCTTGCACACTTACCCGATCGGATTTCCACTTACCCGATCGGATTTCTACTTACCCGATCGGGTATGTTTGCTGCTTAGACGTTTCTTGGCTCTTCTTCTACCAAGCTTAAATGAGTGATTAAATGCTTTGTCTAGGGGATGAATCTGGACACATTTGACCAACCTCTCTTTAATGCAAGCCTTAATGGAGCTTTATTAGGTTGTCTAGGGGATGAATCTGGACACATTTGAGCAACCTCTCAACCCTATAAATAGCCTAGCCTCCACACACAAATGAGATGTACAAAAAACACTTATCTTCTCTCTTTAGTTTAGTTTTTCTTCTTTCTCTCATTTTCTTCTTAGTTTTAGCTTAGTTTTAGTTTTCTCTAGTTTAGTTTAGTTTAGTTCTAAGTTTGTATGGTTCTACTTGTAATTGAAACTTCAGTTTTCGGGTTTGTATTTCCTATTCAAGTTCTTGTTCCATTTCAATCTTTGCTCATCCTTTCCGGTAATCTTTATTCTCGTTTTACATTATAGTTTCATTTTGTTTTAGTATTTCCTTTATCATGTTTACCATTCTTAGTTTTATAATCTTAGTTTCCCTTTCATTGTTAATCATGCATAAGTAATCTTTGTTCTAGGGTGTAGGGTAGCCATGTTAGATTGATTAAAAGATGATAAATGGACCAAAGAAATTATGCCTTTAAAACGTTGTGTCTATGCATGTTTGGATTGTAACGATAGTTGACGGTTTCTGGCCAAAATCATTGACTAGAATGGAATTCTTTTCAAAGGTAGAGATACGGGAATTGAATAGACAAAGCATGAAATGGTAGATTAAGACCTAGTAAATCGCCTAAAAGCCTGCTAGACCATCTGATCTATGATTGTAATGAACACATCATTCTTACGAACTCACAATGAATTATTTGCATATCCTAAATCCAATTTCATCAATATGTTAATCTACATGTGTGAACCTACTTCCCTAGAACCTTTTCTATATTGAGTCATTAATTATTATTTTTGTTTTCTAGCATTAGTAATAACCATTGTGACAATCATACAAGTTAAAATTCTAATCATATCTTTTCACAAGTATCTCCCGTCTCCCCGAGATCGACCCCTTACTTACCTAACTGCATTTATTTGTTGTTAGCCTAGTCTGGGTTATTTATCTTTGATTTGGGTACGCGATAACACGATCACTCGATCCTTACTGACGGATCCGTTGGAGGCACATGTTAGTGTTGATTCTCTTGCAGGGGAGCATACTAAAAGCACTACTGCTAAAAGTGCTAGAAGGGGCTATTCTCGGAAAAGCTTGGCATGGATGGAAAATGTAAAGAACGCTATGAAAATGAGCTTGGATGATAGTGAGCTTAAAGATAAAGGATGATTTCAAAGAAAGAAATGGAGTCTAGCAAGACTTTTAAATTGCGCTTCTCGGGAGGCAACCCGTGTTCCTTTTCTTTTTGCTTTTTTATTTTTGTAATCCCTTTTTCATTGTTAGGATTTATTTTGCAGATGAAAGAGTTTTTGAAGAATCTATAAAGACATTCCTTGTCAAGTTCAAAAGACTAGCTTGGGGGAGTCCGCGCTTACTAGTAAGCTTCACTCTTCTTTCATTTTTCCTTTTCCCTATTAAGCATCTCATTGCATATTTTGTCTTTGTGCTCACATTGAGGACAATGTGATGTTTAGCTTGGGGGAGGGATTGCATTTTCCCATTCTGCATTTTAGTTGTTTATATTTTTGAATAAAGAAAAGAGAGAAAATTTTAAAATTTTGAACATCATTGAATGCTTTTCATGCTTTGCTTGCTTGTTTACTATGCTATCATGTTACATTTCCCAAACTTAGAGCTTTCAAAAGATAATGATTCAATATTCATTGAATTGTGCATACATGGGGAAGTCTTGTACACAGTAGGCATGGAATGAATCTATAGATGAGTACGCTTGATCATTTGGCAAGTTATATATATTGTAAGGTAGAACCTCC
>JAIUZE010070679.1:0-27059 GCA_022085475.1 Heliosperma pusillum | reverse complement strand
TAAAACAACGTAAATGCTAAGATTTAACAAAGAAACTTCAAAGAAATATTCACAAGGATAGAGTATGTACAATGTTTTGCCGTTTATTTAGAGTCGATGGCTCGACTTAGCTATTTCAAGCTTTTCAACTTTGATAACTGGGGTCTTCAAGCAAGACCTCTTCTTCCCCCTCCCGGGTACATCCTTGGAAGTAGTGCTTGAGACGGTGGCCATTCACTTTGAGGAGCTTTCCATCCCCGGGCCCATCCACTTCAATAGCCCCATGAGTAAACACTTTCTTGACGGTGTAAGGTCCAAACCATCTTGACCTCAACTTGCCCGGAAAGAGCTTAAACCGGTTTTGGAACACAAGAACTTTATCACCTTCCTTGAAAACTCTACGGTTTATCATCCCATCATGCCATCTTCTTGTTTTCTCTTTGTCGATGGAAGAGTTTTCATAAGCATCTTGGCGAATTTCTTCAAGTTCTTGTAATTGAAGCTTCCGGTGCATACCGCTCTCATCTTGGTTTTGATTGAAAGATTTGATAGCCCAATAGGCTTTGTGCTCAACCTCCACGGGAGGTGGCAAGCCTTGCCATAGATGAGACGGAATGGGGACATGCCAATGGGGGTTTTGAAAGCGGTCCTATATGCCCACAATGCATCAACTAGCCTCTTACTCCAATCCTTTCTATCCGGATTCACCGTCTTTTCAAGTATTCCCTTAATTTCAGGGTTTGAGAGTTCGGCTTGCCCGTTCGTTTGTGGGTGGTAGGCCGTGGAAATTTTATGATTCACCCCATACCTCTTGAGAAGGCCTCCAATCACCTTGTTGCAAAAATGGGTCCCCCTATCACTAATGATAGCCCTTGGAAAGCCAAACCGAGAGAATATGTTCTCTTGAATGAAAATGGCTACTACCTTGGCATCATCGGTGCGGGTAGGAATTGCTTCAACCCATTTTGATACATAGTCCACCGCCAAGAGCATGTACAAATAACCACCGGAATTTGGAAAAGGGCACATAAAATCAATCCCCCACACATCAAAGATCTCACAATATAGAAGAGGTTGTTGTGGCATCTCATTTCTCTTTGTCAAATTCCCCACCCTTTGACATCGGTCACAAGTCTTTACAAATTTGTGGGCATCTTTAAAAAGGCTTGGCCAAAAGAAACCGCATTCAAGCACTTTTCTAGCGGTTCTTTGTGGCCCAAAAATGTCCTCCACAAGCATAGTCATGACAATGATGTAAGATGGAAGGGATCTCACTCTCGGGCACACATCTTCTCACAAGTTGATCTTGGCAAAACTTCCACAAGTAAGGATCATCCCATGTATAGTACTTGGCATCGGATTGGACTTTGCTCTTTTGATGAGAAGAGAAATGGCTTGGGAGCCGCTTTGTCACCAAATAGTTGACCATGGTAGCATACCATGGCTCCTCCACTTGTATAGCATAAAGTGACTCATGAGGGAGATCGACCTCCTTCAACCTCCTCAAGAGGGCATGATGGTCTTCCTTCATGGTTTAGCCGGCTCAAATGATCCGCCACCACATTCTTCACCCCTTTCTTGTCTTTTATTTCCACATCAAACTCACTTAGAAGAAGAATCCATCTCAACAACCTTGGCTTTGGCATCCTTCTTTGCCACAAGGTATCTAATGGCGGCATGATCGGTGTAGATGATCACCTTTGTGCCCAAGAGATAAGATCGGAATTTTTCTAGAGCATAAATCACACCAAGGAATTCCTTCTCCGTCGTGGAATAGTTCTTTTGAGCATCATTCAAGAGGGTAGAAGCATATTGGATCACATGGGGTCCCTTGTCACGCTTTTGACCCAAAACCACTCCCAATGCATAGTCACTTGCATCGGTCATGATTTCAAATGGAAGATCCCATCGTGGTGCTTGAATAATTGGTGCGGTGACCAATCTCTACTTCAAGTCATTGAATGCTTTCCTACATTTGTCATCAAAAACAAATTCCGCTTCTTTGTGCAAAAGCTTGCATAAAGGGTTAGCAATCTTGGAAAAATCCTTAATAAAGCTCCGGTAGAACCCGGCATGTCCTAGAAAAGACCTAATGTCTCGGGTGTTAGAGGGATAAGGTAAGGTTTTGATAATGTCAACCTTAGCCTTATCCACCTCAACCCCCCTTTCCGACACTACATGTCCCAAAACGATGCCACTAGTCACCATGAAATTACATTTTTCAGAGTTTAAAATGAGGTGAGACTCTTGGCATCGCTCTAAGACAAGAGCAAGGTGTTTTAGACATGCATCATAGGAGTCCCCATGGACGGTGAAATCGTCCATGAATACTTCTATGATTCGTTCTACATAGTCGGAAAAAATACTCAACATGCACCGTTGAAAAGTTCCCGGAGCATTGCACAAACCAAAGGGCATACGACGATAAGCAAATGTACCAAATGGGCATGTGAATGTGGTCTTGACTTGGTCCTCGGGTGCGATTGGGATTTGAAAATACCCCGAGTCACCGTCAAGGAAACAATAGAAAGCTTTCCCCGCTAATCTTTCTAACATTTGATCAATAAATGGTAGCGGGAAATGGTCTTTCAATGTTACCGCATTCAAGCGGCGGTAGTCAATACACACTCTCCAACCGGTTTGTGGTCGGGTGGAGACCAAGTTTCCTTGTGCATTCTTGACTACCGTCACTCCCCCCTTTTTGGGTACGACTTGAGTTGGGCTAACCCAACGAGAGTCGGAAATAGGGAAAATGATACCCATTTGCAATAGCTTAATTACCTCTTCTTGCACTACCTCCGCCATGGGTGGATTGAGCCTCCTTTAAGGTTGTCGGACCGGTTTGGCATCCACTTCAAGTCGTATCTTGTGCATGCAAGTCACCGGGCTTATCCCTTTTAGGTCCGCTATGCTCCACCCAAATGTTTCCTTATGCTTTTCAAGTAGTGATACCAATTTGCCCTCTTGGTCCTCGGTGAGTGTGCTTGAAATGATAAGTGGTAGGGTGTTCTTGTCTCCTAGAAAGATGTACTTTAAATGGCTTGGGAGGGTCTTCAACTCGACCTTAGGAGGTTGGATAATGGAAGGGAGGGGCTTGTGGAGTGGAATACTCAAAGCAAACAACTCGGACAAGTTAGCCAGTGCAGGACGCAGGCTGCGTCGTACGACGCAGGCTGCGTCGTGTGACGCAGGCTGCGTCGAGCTCTGCCTTGCCCTGTTTTTAGCATCTCTATGACGTTGAGCTCCTCATATGTTTCTATTGGCTCTTCCCTTTCCAAGTCTCCAAGACATTCCTGCACATCAAAGTCCAATAACAAGCGCAAACCTTCCTCTTCCATGGGGTTAGTTAAAGCTACCTCGAGTGGGTCTCTATCACAAAGTTTATACATTTGATTCACTAATGGCTCAAAGATATCCAAGAAAAAACAAGATTGATGGTCACTCGGGTGCCTCATGGAGTCATATATATTGTAAGTTAATCTTTTTCCTTCAAACTCCATAGTCAAGCACCCGTTTGAAACATCGATCTTGGTATTTGAAGTTTTCATAAACGGCCTACCAAGAAGGAGAGGGGTGGCACTAGAGCTAGATTCCATATCTAAGACGTAGAAATCCGCCGGAAAGACAAGATTATCGACTTCCACTAGTACATCCTCTACCATGCCCTTGGGTAAACACTAGACCTATCGGCAAGTTGAATGACTACCCCGGTCTTAGACAAAGGTCCTAAACCTAGGGTCTCATAAATAGATAAAGGCATGACGTTTATAGAAGCCCCAAGGTCTAGCATGGCACGTTTAAAACTTTTCCCCCCAATAGTGCAAGGAATAGTGAACATGCCCGGGTCTCCACATTTCTTTGGTAAATTTTGTTTGAAAATGGCCAACACATGTTCACTCACCCTAACCTTATAGGTTCCCTTCTTTTGATTTCTCCTAGGTGTACAAATTTCTTTCAAAAACTTGGCATACCTAGGGACACTATTCAACAAGTTAAGAAGCGGGATGTTTACCTCACATTTTCGGAAAGTCTCATATAAGTCATTCTCCTTGGCATACTTCCTTGTGCTTATCAAAGCACTAGGAAATGGGACTTCCGGTATGTACTCTTCCACCTCCTCATCTTCAATAGTATCCTTGCCCTTCCTTGAAATGTCTCCCTTGGGGTCCTTGCTTGTGGATCCCCCTTTCTCATTCTTCGATATCTCTTCTTGACCAACTACCAATTCTCCTTGGTCTTCAATCTCAATGGTTTCCATCTCAATATTCTTCATCTTTTCCTTTCCTTTGCCAAGGGAATTTACTTCCAACTCCTTGCCACCCCTCAATGTCATGGCACTAGCATTTTCCCTTGGTGGGGGAATGGTTTGAGATGGGAATCTTGTGGAGCTTGAGGCTTGGGATTTTGACAAATTTGAGGCCATTTGGGATAGTTGGGTTTCCAAGTTGTTCACCCTAAGGTTGTTAGCCTCCCTATCCTTCCTTGCTTCCTCTCTATCCCTCCTTGCCTCCTCCCTATCCTTCTCTTGGTTGGCAAGAAGTGTTTGCAAGATGTCACTCAAGTTTCCTTGAGAAGAAGAGTTCCCTTGATTTGGATTTTGGTTGGGTTGTCTTTGGGGTTGAGAATTACTTGGAAAATTTGAGTTGTTGGGTCTTGGATTGTTGTTGAAATTTCTTTGGGGATTTTGGTTGAAATTTGAGTTTCGGTTTTGGGTTGGATTTTTGGGCTCTCAAGTGGTTGAATTGGCCATTTTCAAAACTCTTTGATTTGTCTCCTCCCCACCCCAAAAGATCACGATTTCCCACTTGGTTATACATTCCTCCACCACTTGGGTTTCTAGCATTGTAGTTCCCATACCCCATGGCATTGAGACTCTCCATGGTGGCTCCTTGCTCAATCATGATGTAACAAGTATTTGTAGCATGGTCACCTCCACAATAAGAACATTCAAGTGATTCGGGGTGTTGAGAAAATAAGCTACTTTTGTTGACAACCAAGTTCGATACCAAGCTTTTGAGTTCACCCATTTCTTGCATGAGTTTGTGATTTTGAGAGGCATGAGAATCTTCCATGGAAGATACATTTCTAGAGCTTCCTCCCCTTTCATTCTTCCTCCCGTAGCTTCTTGTGTTCATAGCCAACTTCTCAATAATGTTGTTGGCCTCGGCCACATTAAGTGTATCAATACCACCTCCGGTGGCGGCTATAATCATCCGTTGGTCATTTTGGCATAATCCTTCATTGAAGGCCGTCAATAGATCATCCCCCGACATTCCATGATAAGGGCACCTTGCCACGAGGCTTTTGAATCGCTCCCAATAGTCATAGAGAGTTTCCCCCATGTCTTGCTCAATGGTAGTGATGAGCTTCTTTGAGTGGTTATGCCTCGAATCCGGGTAGTATTTCTCAAGAAATTTCTTCTTCAAACCCACCCAAGTATTGACGGAATGGGCCGGAAGACAAAATAACCATTCCTTAGCGGCATCTTGTAGAGAGAATGGAAATGCCCTAAGTTTAAATTGGTCTTCGGTCACTCCTTGAGGGATGGCCCCTTGGCATATCATGTGAAATTCGGCCAAGTGCCTATTGGGATCATTCCCCACCATTCCATGAAATCTTGGCAAATTATGAACAAAGAACCCCTTTAGCTCGAAATTTACATCCCCCATGGGAGGGTATGCGATACACAACGGTTGCTCTTCATAGTTTCTTGCCCGGATCTCACCAATAGTTCTATTATCTTCCATTTCGGGTGGGTAGATGATGTTCAAGGGTGGCGGTCTCCTAGGTGGTGATCTAGGTGGTGACACAAACACTTGTTCTTGTGGTTCTTGAAAAATATTGTTCTCAAACTCCTCTTCACTAGGCTCCCTCCAAAAGGGTCTCCTATAGAGGGGGTTCGAAAACAACCAATTGGAAATGCTACTAGAAGCCGGGTCAATGTCTTGGTCACCAAATCCCTCTTGTGACCTAGGCATAAACTCTAAAACACTTCAACAACACAATTAGTAACTTCAACACCAAGTAACCTACAAACAATACAAAAAGAAATATTTGAAAAACAATCTAAACAAAGTATGATACTAACAAGAGTTCAATTTGATATTTAGCTAAATTGCCTTCCCCGGCAACGGCGCCAAATTTGACGAGCTTTTTATACGGTGTCGTTAAATCCGCAAATTAGCTAAATCAAATAACAATTTATAAAGCCAAATCTAGACTCAAACTAACCTAAGTAAAAAGGGTAGTAAGGGTAAGACAAGGATCGAACCCAAGGGAAGGCGATGAATGCTAAAGATCTAATCTAGACTCTTGCTAAAAACCGATTAAACAGATTAATTAATCTAACCACAAATTAAAACACTAATTGAAACAAAGACTTGAATTACTTACAAACTATGATATTCACAATGGTAAACATGTAGATAACAAATAGGAAGAGGGTTTTTCATGAGAAAAGATTATCAAGCCTAAAAATCACCAACACTAACTAAATACTCAAAGATTCAAATATGGATAATTAACTTAGTGCAATTATTCCAAGTTCCTCCACAATTAACAAAGTAAAGATCCCTCCTTTCCTTCCTTTCTCTAATTATCTACTACAAACTTCTAAAAACTAGCCACCAATGAATTAAACCATCCATAAATGACTCAATACAACTAAACCCATACTTATTAAAACATAAGCATAAATAAAGATGCAAGCTTTAAGCACAAAACCAAAGAAGCATGCTAGAATCATGTAATAAAACATTAAACCATGTCCTAAATACACAATAATCCAAATTCCACTAAAAAGGTTCCAACTTTTAAACCAAAGTTACAAACTTTCAAGTTGCTTCAACAAATATCAAGACAAATCAACCAAATTCATCAAGACAAAGCAATTTAATCAAACAAACAATTACTAAGATGGTTAGTCTTAACAACAATTCATTCAACAATGAAATTCAAACAAGGAAAATGGAATTAAATAGAGAAGGAAGGATTAAAAAGGTCTTACAATGTTAAAAGGGAAGAACTTGTTCAAATTACACTAAGCAAAAGAAGATTAGCTACCCATAGTCTTCATATTACAACCCATTTCTAAGCAAAAACCCATTACAAAAACCAAACTTGAAGAACAAAAGTAGAGAAAATGCTAGGGAAAAAATGATGTTGTATGTTGAATGCTTGATGCCCTTGCCTCTCTTCAGAAATCTTCTTTTATACCCTTGGTCCGCAAACCTAGGGGCCTTGAAAGGTGGGCTTCCAAAAGACAAGACGAGAAAAGGAAGAAAACCCGTGCTGAGAGATGACGCAGGCTGCGTCCTACGACGCAGGCTGCATGCTGACGCAGGCTGCGTCGAGCACTGCCGAATTTTTGCCTTGTTTTCCTTCTTGACTTTCGTTGACCCCATGGATATTGACCCCGCCTTGACTTCCATTGACCCAATGGGCTTGGTCTTCATACCTTGATGATTCATTGCTAGCCCATTCAAAATTTCCGGGTTTTGGGTCTCGGGTTTTCGGGTTTGACTTTTATTGACTTTCGGGATTTGACTCTAAAAATGACTTAAACTACTAAATATTAACATTATTACAAAAACTAAAACTAACATAAAACATAGCTAATGACCCGTAAAAAGTAAGACGAAAGACTCTAAAAATTGCTACTAGACACGACAATATTTGACGTTGTCAGCCTCCTATGGACCTGAAGATGTATTAGCCCTTGCCTAGTGAACGAACCTCATAGCAGTGGGCCAGGTCCTTCAGGGGTAATGTTAAGGCCTTGGGACTGGTTCAGGGTGACGCAAGACAGAAGGATACGCCAAGCGTATAAGGCAACTTGTGCCACATGAAGCTAATTCAGCTGGAGGAAGTCTAGGTCTATCTCCGGGAAGAGGAATCTCAGACCAAACTTTAATGGGTATAGATACAAGCAAATCCAGACTCCACGGTCCCCATCCGCCCTTTCACCGGGTAAAGGTATGTGGATAAAAACGTCATCCCCAGTCCGAGACATTCTCTGATCCTAGGAATGTTACCGGGGGTGATGGTAGAATCAAAAGTGTAGGGGTGGTGAAGGACATCCATGGAAGAAAAAAGGACGGAGTCAAGGTGAATCGGGGCGGAGGACGAATATTGGCGAGTCTTACCCATCATCGAAGATCGGAATATAAGAGTGGTAAGAGATGAGTTACCTAAGCTGTGGGTTGCGAGATTCCGGCAGAGAGGTAGGCATTCGAGGCGATAAAGGAAGGAGCTTGGAGGAGAAAAATGAAGGGGAATTTTGGGGGTTTTTATGAGGAGAGGGAGTGTTCAACGACTAGAAGTAGAGTGGAGAGAGAAGGGCAAGTGGGGTATTTAATAGGGTAAGTGAGGGTAATCATTATGGGAACCGTTGGAAGCAAAAAGACGACACACAAAGTTCGGTAATTTCTTGCTCGTCAGTTAGAAGCGTACCTCGCAAGAAATTAGGGGCAAATTGTTTGAGCCTAATTTGCGTGTGCGAGGTCATGAGGAGGGCTGGAAGCAAGGGGAGTCATGGGCCGCTGCTCGAATAAGGAGCTTCAGCCCACGTGTATGGTTTGAGTGGCTTGGAGGGTAAGTAAGGTTAAAGCATCCACAATAGAGAGGATTGACCCTCCTCTTAACACTCTCTCTCCTATAAGAGGATGTCCTCTCTATTGTAGAACTAATATGAGTGTCCTCTTAGAAAGAGGACAAAGAGTACTTCCTCTACTTTTAGAGGATGGTGTGCATAGGCCCTTGTGCCATTCAACCAATCCATAATATATAATCTATTATATTTTTTCTTTTAATTGATTGTTATAGTGTAATGTTTAATTTAAGAGGAAGAGAAAGGCTTCCTCTCTAATGTGGAAAAATAAAGGAGAAAAATAGAGGAAGATGATGTAAATAATGGAAAATAAAATAGATAAGAAGAAAATGAGGTGTCAAATATATAGAAGGAAAGAAGGAAAATAAGAGGATGAAAACATCGTCTCTATTGTGGATGCTCTTAGGCCCTATTAAGGTTTAATCTTATCTAACCAAGGAAAGGAGGATCATATGGAATCATGCATACAACAACCCTAATCATTAGCATTGAATAGTTAGCTTTGTGCCTTCATTGTACTCGATAACATTATATTACTTTGCTAGTGGATCCTTGGAGAAGTACTGTCCCTTCACGCGGTTTTCCCACATTGGGTTTCCGCGTCACCAAATATGGTGTTTCTTTTTCCTTATTTTTAACAAGTTCATCATCCCAACGTAACCTAACTCACGTAATTCATGATATAAGACTTTTCTAACCCACCTCACATAAAACAGTAAAATGTACCAAAACATTAGTCTTGTTTTAAATTGGGAGAAGTGTCACCTCATGGTAAATGAAGGGGTAGTTCTTGGCCATTTTATTTGGAAAAGGGCATCCAAGTGGATCGTGCAAAATTGGAAGTGATTGAACAATTGCCCCCACCTTCAAACCTCAAAGGGATTAGAAGCTTCCTTGGTCATGCCGGTTTATCAAGGACTTCTCAAAAATTGCTAAACCACTTACACAACTCCTCCTCAAGGATACCCCTTTCCATTTTACTAATTATTGTCTTGAGGCATTTGATAGGATAAATATGGCTCTTATTTCGGCTCCTATTAATCATTCTTCGGATTGGGACTTGCTTTTTGAAGTGATGTGCGACGCTAATGGTTATGCCATTGGCGCGGTTCTTATCCAACGGAAAGACAAAGCTTTGAATGGAATCTACTACTCAAGAAAGACTCTTGATGATGCACATATTAACTACGCAACAACGGAGAAAGAGCTTCTCGCCATTGTCTATGCACTCGACAAATTTCGTTCTTAGTTGATTGGTTCCAAAGTGATGGTGTATACCGACCATGCCGCTTAAGTACTTTCTTACCAAGAAAGAAGCGAAACCCCGCCTCATTAAATGGATACTTCTTCAACAAGAATTTGATTTAGAGATCCGGGACAAAAGGGTGCGGAAAATGCGGTTGCGAATCACTTATCACGACTATAATTTGAAAGAAACAAGCATGATATGCTCATCACCGATTCCTTTCCCTATGACTTCTTTTTCGCCATAAATGAGACTCTTCAAAAACAAACCCCTTGGTTTTCAGATTATGATAATTACATTGTGGGTGGTGTTCTTCCATCGGATATGAACCACACCCAAAAGAAGAGATTCTTGTTTGAAGCAAAGAGGTATTTTTGGGATGACCCCTTGCTATTTAAAGAATGCGGTGATGGAATGTTCAAGAGGTGTGTTTGTCTATGGGAATATAGTGAGAGGGTGTCACTCTTCTCCATCTGGAGAGCAGCATGGTGCAAGCAAAACAGTTGTTAAAGTACTCCAACTCGGCTTCTTTCGGCCTTCTATGTTTCTAGACGTCAAGCATTTTGTCCCATGTTGTGATGCTTGCCAACGGACCGACAATATCTCTTGGCGCAATGAAATGCCCCAAAGGCTAATTCTAGAGGTATAAATCTTTTATGTGTGAAGAATGGATTACCAAGGTCCCTTCATCTCCTTTAAATCCAATCGATACATCCTTGTGGCTGTTGACTACATGTCAGAATGGGTTGAGGCAGTGGCTTCCCCTACAAATGATGCCAAGGTTGTCATCAGCTTCCTCAAGAAGAACATCTTCCCATGATTTGGGGTGCCGATGGCCCTAATAAGCCATGGGGAAACACATTTACATGAAAAGAGAATTGACTCTCTTCTTTTTAAGTACGATGTTCATCAATGTACCAGTTTGATGTATCATCCCCAAACTAGTGGGCAAGTTGAAATATCTAATAGAGAGATTACGTCTATCTTGGAAACGGTGGTTTCCAAACATAGGAAGGATTGGAACTCAAAGCTTGATTATACTCTATGGGCATATAGGACGATATTCAAAACCCCAATTGGAATGTCACGCTATAAGTGGGTTTACGACAAAGCATTCCATTTTCCCATTGAACTCGAATACAAAGCATATTGGGCCGTCAAGGAGCTAAATCTTGATGAGAAGTTGAATGGGGCGAAGCGTTTACTTCAAGTTCAAGAACTTGAGGAGTTTAGGCTCCAATATTATGAGAACGCCCGTTCATACAAAGAGAAGACGAAGAAAATAAATGATAAGAAAATACTGAAAAGGAACCTCCAATGCGGAGAAAAGGTGCTTCTTTTCAATTTAAGATATTATCTTTTCCTGGTGTGACAACCCTCGCGAATGCGGAAATATAAAACATACAAGCATGTGAAATAGTATGCGGAAATACGGTATTTTAAAAACTTTTATACATGCAAGATAGATAAAACGAGGAGTGTCAAAATATTACAAACTAAATACGAAATACAACAAAGAGACGGGGTCTCTCAAAATTTTAGCAAAGAACAAGTGTTTAGCAAAACTAGCTAAAATCGTCTAAAGGTGAAACTTCCAGGGACAACGCCAGCTAGCTCACACCTGAACCCAAAGTAGTCAAGCAAAAAGCCATCCATGCAAGCAACCTGTTCATTCATGAAAAACATGAACGCCACAATCAGTGGGTAGTAACTCCGGATTCTCCCAGCCATATCACATTAAACGTACATATAAGGAAATACAAAAGTAAAATCATGCATATATAGATATACATGTGAGTTACGATAAGAATAGATAGGCAATTCTATAGATAATGATAAGCTCATGTGGAAATCAAATCCGAAACCATCATGTTATTCAAAGACTCGGGGAAGACACTCTTAGGCAACCGAATACGCTCACTAGGGCTTGCATCTCACCGTTAGCGGTATAAGTTTGATAAGATTGAGACTCGACAAACAAACCATGTCAAGTCATGCAATGACCATGAATAAATCCATCATGTTATCATCCATTCAAATAACCCAATGCATAGACGGTGCCCAATCATGCAATGACCATGAATAATATCATGAAATCACGCATTCAAGAATGACGACACAAGACGACATCTCTCACGGTAAATGAAACGCACTAGCACCGTGTACATGGCATGTATGATTAACAGGCATCCACGGGATAAGACATTTTCCGATTCGACATGCGATAACATTTCGCATCCAAGACTCGGTCTTACAAAAACGCCGAGTACCCCAAATTTGGTAGATCAATTCACGAAAGAGGCGGAAAAGAGCTCAAGTCTTATAACAAGCGGTACGCTACATGCAAATAACACCACCTTGCAAGTACACAACATTTGACGGCCGGGTCGATCAACGCATAGCGTTCAACTCCCAACAACGTCGTCGTATGCCCACTAACACATGCATTTAAGCAGTAGAGTACCTCTCAGTTCCGACATTCCAGCCTTACGAACGGGAAGGTAGCCAAGGGAATGAGAGTACAAAGCACATGACAAAAAAGTGCTCAAAACGTATCATTTGTAAAAACCGACTCAAAGTGGGACATAGCAAACACCGTCACAAAACATGTGATACAAGCGAATGAAATATCATATATCCAAAACATGAATATTATAAGTCACTACGTAAAATTATACGATAAACGGATCATGCGAACTATTATAAATTACGAGTTTTAGAAATTATATGAAAAACATACAGCCGTGTTCCAGGCTGGTATAGTGACCGGCGGCCGGTACCCTAGCTCGCGCTACAAGGTAAAATCCAAAAATCATAGAAAACAGGGCATGTGTTCCTGGCCGGTCAAAGGGACCGGCGGCCAGGCACCCGGCCAGGACCACCCCTATACAAAAATTCCCAAAAATTTCAAAGTTGTTACTGATGTGTTCCCAGCCGGTGGGCAGATCGGCGGCCGGTCACCCGGGTGGGAGCACCCCTTCACCCGTGAGCCTTCATTACTTACCCAATTCATTTCAATTCTCATATATACTTCTAATAATTATCAACAATCAATATACATCATCAACATTCATCAAATAACAACAATCATAATCTATAACATGAATTCTAGGCTTCCTAATCGTATTCTAAATACGATTTCTAGCATATAAAGCATGAAAAACACGTAAATGATACAGAGTAACCCTTCACCGTTACCTTTAAGCGTCTTCACTACTCGTCAAGCTCCTCTTCAATTAGAAAGTAGTCTTTGTCGGGATGTTGGAGGTCACCACCTACAAATAGATCATAAAAGATGAATAAAATTCATCTTGAGAAAGACGGAAAGTTTGAAAAGCGAGAAAGACGATGATTTTAATATGAATACGGATAGAGGAAGGTAAGAGGGGAAGAATGAGACGAACTTACGCGAATTCTAGCAAAGAACGAAAGAGCTATGAGAATTCTAAGATTGAAACAAAGAAGGAGGCAAGGGTTTGGTTGCTTAAGGAAGAAGAAATGTTGAATGTGTTTGTGTTGAATGAAAAATAGGTTAAGGGAGTATGAGTATGTATAAGGAAAAAGTCAAGGAAAGTCAAACTCGCCTTAAGACGGGATTCTCATGGAATCTCGCTGAAATTCCAAATACGAACTCGGAAATTCTAAATTCGACTCGGAAAAATTAAATTTACGATTAAGACTATAATTCACTGAAAAGTCACCGTAAAATATTTTCTCTATAAAAAATAGGGTACATTTCCGGGTGTTACAATCACCCCACCTTTTAAAAAGTTTCGCCCTCGAAACTTGAGGGAAAGAAAATATACCTTACTCGAAAAGACTCGGATATCTACTACGCATAGAAGCTTCAGTTTCCCAAGTCTCTTCTTCGACATTAGCACTTCTCCACAAGATTTTCACCAAGGGAACTACTTTACTTCTCAACTTTCTATCCTTACGATCTATGATGCGGATCGGCTTCTCTTCAAAGGATAAATTCGGTTCAAGCTCGGGCAATTCCTTTTGAAAGACATGGCTCGGATCACTAACATACTTTCTCAATTGAGAAACATGCGGATCCCAATGTATTTCGGGCTCAATTTACCCTTAACACCAAACCGTTTAACACCCTTCATTGGAGATACCTTCAAGAATACTTTATCTCCCACCTCAAATTCTAAAGGCCTTCTTCGGATATCGGCATAAGACTTTTGACGGTCTTGAGCGGCTTTCATTCTATCACGAATGACCTTCACATTATCAATAGTCTCAACAAGAACATCGGGGCCTAAGTCAAGAACATCACTCAATTGATACCAACATATAGGACTTCGACATTTCCTTCCATAAAGAGCTTCATATGGAGCCATCTTGATAGATGCATGATAACTGTTGTTGTAAGAAAACTCCACCAACGGTAGACTCTTTTCCAAACTAGACTGGAAGTCAAGAGCACAAGCCCTAAGCAAGTCTTCTAAAGTCTGAATAGTCCTCTCAGTCTGACCATCCGTAGCGGCATGAAAAGCAGTACTCATCAACAACTTACTACCCATGGCTTTTTGCAAAGCTTTCCAAAATCTCGAACAAAACCTCGGATCTCGGTCGGATATAATCTCCATAGGAACACCATGGTATCTAACAACTTCATCAACATAAGCTTTTGCTAAACGATACAAATTCCAAGTTTCTTTGATCGGAATAAATCTAGCACACTTGGTCAATCGATCAACAACAACCCAAACGGCATCTTTACCTCCAACGGTCCTCGGCAAAGCCATAACAAAATCCATAGAAATAGATTCCCACTTCCATAGCGGAATATCCAACGGTTGTAGCAATCCACCGGGCCTCTTGTCTTCAATCTTCACTTGTTGGCAAGTAAGACATCTTCCAACATAAGAAACAACATCGCCCTTCAAGTTCGGCCACCAAAACTGTAGCTTCAAATCCTTGTACATCTTATCACCTCCGGGGTGAATAGAATAAGGGGAAAGTTGAGCTTCATCAAGAACTCACTTCCTCAAATTTAGAGCATTAGGAACAAATAAACGACCATGGAAACGAAGAACACCTTCATCATCAAACTTGAAATCTTTACCTTTACCTTCAAGAAGTTTGGCTTGAATAGACTTGTACGTAAGATCATCAGCTTGGCTTTCGCGAATTTCACGGAGAAACACAGGCTCGGCAATCATAGCACCAACATGGACAAATCCACGCTCTACGAATTCCAAATTCAACCTTCGAAACTCGGCACAAAGATCAACCGGTAAAACATGCAAAGCATTCAAAGCATGAGAAGCTTTCCTACTAAGAGCATCTGCAACAACATTAGCCTTCCCTTCATGATACAACAATTCAAAATCATAATCATTCACCAATTCCAACCATCTTCTTTGTCTCATATTCAACTCTTTTTGAGTAAATATGTACTTCAAACTTTTATGATCGGTGAATATACGACAATGAACTCCAATAAGATAATGTCTCCACACTTTCAAAGCATGGACAACGGCGGCCAATTCCAAATCATAAGTAGGATAGTTCACTTCATGAACTCTCAACTGCCTTGAAGCATAAGCCACCACCTTCCTATTCTGCATAAGAACACAACCTAATCCCATTTTAGAAGCATCACAATAGACATCAAAGTCTACTCCATCTTCAGGCAAAGTCAACACCGGAGTGGTAGTTAACCTCTTCTTTAACTCTTGAAACGCTGCTTCACAAGCTTTATTCCATAGGAATTTGGTTTCCTTCTTCAATAACTGAGTCATCGGTCTAGCAAGCTTAGAGAAATCCTTGACAAATCTTCGTTAATAACCAACTAAACCAAGAAAACTTCGACTCTCTCTAATATCAGTCGGACTCTTCCAATCAACAACGACCTCAATCTTCGAAGGATCCACCATTACACCTTCTTTAGAAATCACATGCCCGAGGAAGGACACTTTAGGTAACCAAAATTCACACTTAGAGAACTTAGCATACCACTTCTGACGACGTAGAACACCCAAAATAATCCTCAAATGAATAGCATGCTCTTCTTCGGACTTGGAGAAAATAAGAATATCATCAATGAACACCACCACACACTTGTCAAGATACTCACTAAATGTGCGGTTCATTTGATCCATAAAGATAGCTGGAGCATTGGTCAATCTAAATGGCATCACATTGAACTCATAATGACCATACCTCGTACTAAAAGCGGTCTTTGGAATATCAACATCTCGAACGGGAATTTGATGATAACCGGATCTCAAATCAATCTTGGAAAATGTAGAAGCACCCTTTAATTGATCAAACAAATCTTCAATTCTTGGTAAAGGATACCTATTCTTGATTGTAATCCGATTCAATTCACGATAATCAATACACAACCTCATAGAACCATCCTTCTTCTTCACAAAAAGAACGGGAGCACCCCAAGTCGAGGCACTTGGTCGAATAAAGCCCTTTTCAATCATATCATCCAACTGCTTCCTTAATTCTTTCAATTATGACGGAGCCATACGATAAGGAGCTTTGGCAATTGGACCAGAACCATGAACAAGTCAATAGAGAATTAAACATTTCACGCTGGGAGGAATTGTAAACACCCGGAAATGTACCCTATTTTTCTAGTAGAAATATTTTACGAAACTTTTTCAATAATTTTAAGTTTTAAATTATAATTTTAAGTTCCGAGTCGAATTTAGAATTTCCGAGTTCGTATTTGGAATTTCTGCGAGATTTCATGAAAAAGTCGTCTTCAGTCTAGTTTGACTTTCTGGACTTTGGAAATCGTGTTTGACTTTTTCTCTACACAACTCACAACACACTCCCTCCTTAACCTAAAATCTCATTAAACACAAAATCAAACCTAGTTTTCTTCTTCCTTAAGAAATCAATCTCCCTCTTTGAATATCGATCTTTGATTCATCGTAACTTCTTCATTACTCGATAGAATTTACGTAAGTTCGTCTTATTCTTCATCCCGTACCTTCCTCTATCCGTATTGATAATAAAATTATCGTCTTTCTCGCTTTTTAAGCATTCCGTCTTTCTCAAGATGAACTTTATTCATCTTTTTTACGATCTATTTGTAGGTGGCGACCTCCAAGATCCCGACAAAGACTATTTTCTTATAGAAGAGGAGCTTGACGATCATTAGAGACGCTCAAAGGTAACGGTGAAGGGTTACTCGGTATTACTTACGTGTTTTACATGTTTATATGCTAGAAATCGTATTAGAATACGATTAGGAAGTTTAGAATCCATGCTATGATTAGTAAATGATGTTATATGATGAATATGGATGATATATATTGATTGTTGTTGATTATTAGAAGTATAATTGAGTTTTGAAATGAATTGGTTGAGCTTTGGAAGCTCTCGGGTGAAGAAGTGCTCCCAGCCGGTCGACCGGCCGCCGGTCTGACCACCGGCTGGGAACACATCAGAAACCCCTTTGGAAATTGAGAATTTGTATGAAGTGGTGCTCCAGGCCGGCCAACCGGCCACCGGTCAACCCACCGGCCTGGAACACATCAGTATTGAAGTTTTGATTTTGGTGTGATTGGCTGTGCCGGTCGACCGGCCGCCGGTCGACTGACCGGCCCAGACCCCTTTTCCTCTGTTTTTGGATTTTACCCTGTGTTCTGAGCCGGCCCACCGGCCGCCGGTCTCCTGCCCGGCCTGGAACACGGCTGTATATTTTTCCTTAATTTCTAAAACTCGTAATTTATAATAGTTCGCATGATCGGTTTATCGTATAATTTTACGTAATGTCTTATAATATTCATGTTTTGGATATATGATATCTCTTTCGCATGTATCACATGTTTTGTGACGGTTTTCGATATGTTCCCACTTTGAGTCGGTTTTTACAAATGAGTCGGTTTGAGTACTATTTTGTATTGTGCTTTGTATTCTCATTCCCTTGGCTACCTTCCCGTTCGTAAGGCTGGAATGTCGGAACGGAGAGGTATCCTACTGCTTAAATGCATGTGTTAGTGGGCATACGGCGACGTTGTTGGGAGTTGAACGCTATGCGTTGTTCGCCCCGGCCGTCAAATGTTGTGTACTTGCGAGGTGGTGTTATTTGCATGTAGCGTACCGCTTGTAATGAGGCTTGAGCTCGTTTTCCGCCTCTTTCGTGAATTGATCTACCGAATTTGGGGTACTCGGCATATATATTGTAAGACCGAGTCTTGGATGCGAAACGTCATCGCATGTCGAATCGGAACACGTTTATTCCGAGATCCTGGCCAGGTGTAGACTAGGACCGTATTATTATCGTCGTGCTACCAGGAGGAAAATAGTCTACATAGGCGAAATGTAAGCATCGCGTATGAGTTCAGGGAAATGTCATCCCGTGGATGCCGTTTAATCATTCTTGCTGGGACACGATGCTAGTGCGTTTCATTTACCGTGAGAATTTTCGTCTTGTGTCGTTCTTGAATGCGTGATTTCATGATATTGTTCATGGTCATTGCCTGATTGGACACCGTCATTGTCTGGGTTCGTGAATGGATGACAATATGTTGTATTTACTATGATCATCGCATGACTTGACTGGTTTGTCTGTCGAGTCTCAATCTTATCAATCTTATACCGCTAACGGTGAGATGCAAGCCCTAGTGAGCGTATTCGATTGCCTAAGAGTGGTCCTTTCCCGAGTCCTTTGAATATCCTGATGGGATTCGGATTTGTGCCTCTTTTACGTTTCTTAATCATTACTCTATAGAATTGCCGTATCTTTTCTTATGTACCTCCATGTCTAATCTATATATGCATGCTTTACTTTGGTATTTCCTTATATGTACGTTTGATGTGATATGGCTGGGAGAACCCGGAGTTACTCCCCACTGACTGTGGCATTCATGTTTTTCATGGATGAACAGGTTGCTTGCTTTGGATGCCTTTTTGGCTGTGACATTTTGGGGTTCGGGTGTGAGCTAGCGGGCGTTGTCCCTGGAAGTTCACCTCTAGACGATAGTAGCTAGTTTTTGTCAAACACTTGTTCTTTGCTAACATTTGAAGAGACCCCGTCTCTTTGTTGTATATTTTCGCGTTTAGTTTGTAACATTTTGACACACCTCGTGTTATATATCACTTGCATGTTTAAAGGTTTTTAAAATACCGTATTTCCGCATATTATTCACATGCTTGTTTGATTTATTATTCCGCATTCGCGAGGGTTGTCACAGTTGGTATCAGAGCTTTACCGCTCCCGACGCACACACGTGAACCCTAACTTAAACTACTTGACCTAGAAATAATAAATGAGAGAGTTGGGTAGAAGTTAAGGACTTTATTTGGTAGTCTATTTGTTTTTGCTAATTGATAGGATAACTTAATTTGTCTTTGTTTCTTATGAAGATGGTTAGACCGCGTTCAGCTGATAACATTATGATGGAGGCTCTTGCTCAAGTGCTGAAGAATCAGCAAGATGCCGCTCTAGCTAATGCCAACCAAGTTCACCCTAGAAGGGAGGACAATCAACAAGGTGGTTATGCATGGGTGGCGGGTCAGATTGCGAGGAGTAAGATCGTGCCTTATGGGGGAGAACCGGATCCTACGGAGCTATACGATTGGTTCCGGGAGATGGAAAAGCAGTTTGATCTTTACCAAGTCCGGGAAGAGGATAAGGTGAGAATTGCAAAGCACTTTCTAGTGCGGGAAGCCGACAACTGGTGGGCTATCACAAGTGCCACCGCAACTCTTGAGGAGAACTTCGACTGGGCTTGCTTTAAGGCTCTTGTGGAGGGTAGATTTTATCCCAAAGAGCTTAAACAACAAAGGCTCAAGGAGTTCATAGATTTTAAGCAAGGCAACCTATCCGCTCAAGATTTTACTACGGAGTTTAATAAGCTCGCTCACTTTGCGCCGAGACTTATTCGTGATGATGAAGATCGTGCATTCTATTACCGTAATAAGTTGAATGCCGTGCTGCAAAGTAAAGTGAGAAGGGGTACCGCGTCCTTTGGAGATCTCTACGACGATGCCTTGTGGGCCGAGAATTCAATGAAGGCTATAAGAGAGGAAGCTCAAATGAATAATCCCTCTCCTTCTTATGCTCCTAGGCCGAATGCTTTTGGGAAGAGGCCGTTTATCCCGTCTTCTTCGAATTCCTATGCTAACAAGAGGAGGTTTAATCCTTCTTCCAATGCCAATTCAAGGAATCCTTCCCCTTTTATTCCTAGAGCTACTTCAAATGTAGTTCATAGGCCTTATGCTCCTCAAGCTCAAGCTCAAGGTCGTCAATGTAATCGTTGTAGACAACCACACCACCCCGGTGTGTCTTGTGCCAACCGACCTTACATTTGCTTCTTCTGTCAGAAGGGTGGTCATCGTTATGAAGATTGCCCTTATCGAAAGTTGCCCCCTCCTTCAATCTTTGTCATGAGTCGTGCCGAAGCCGACGCTCATCCCGAGATCATTACTGGTATGTTCTCAATCTTAGAGCAACCGTGTCTTATTTTATTTGATACCGGTGCTTCAATGTCTTTTGTGTCATCAACCTATGCTAGTAAGTTATCAATCAAGCCTACATCTAGTGAGGATACTCCCATATCCTTACCATCCGGAGATATTATCTCTTGTTCAACCCTTTATCCAAATGTACCTATTTCTATTTCGGGTTCTATCTTTCCCGCGAATCTCCTTAAGTTTCCTCTGGGAGAGTTGATATTAATTAGGTATCGGTTTGGTAGCTATGTATCATGCTAGGTTCGAGTGTCGTGATCAAAAGATTTTCTTAAAGAGTCCTTTAGGTGTTAGAATAACCTATAAGGGATCTCATCCCCGTAAAGGTGTATCTTTAATTTCCGCTTTGAAGGTGGTAAGTATGGTTAGAAAAGGTTACAAAGCATTCTTGTGTGTTGTGACTTCTTCAAATACCTCTTTGCCAAGTATTGAAGATGTGCCTATCGTTCGAGAGTTCATTGATGTATTTCCCGAAGATTTGCCGGGATTCCTCCCGAGAGAGATGTTGAATTCTCCATTTATCTTGTCCCTGGTTCTGGTCCAATTGCCAAAGCTCCTTATCGTATGGCTCCGTCTGAATTGAAAGAGTTGAGAAAGCAGTTGGATGATATGATTGAAAAAGGTTTTATTCGACCAAGTGCCTCGCCTTGGGGTGCTCCCGTTATTTTTGTGAAGAAGAAGGATGGTTCTATGAGATTGTGTATCGATTACCGTGAATTGAATGGATTACAATCAAGAATAGGATCCGTGACCGAGGAATTGAAGATTTATTGATCAATTAAAGGGTGTTCTACATTTTCGACGATTGATTTGAGATCTGGTTATCATCAAATTCCGGTTAGAGAGTTGTTGATTTCCCAAAGACCGCTTTCAGTACGAGTTCCTAGGTATGGTCATTATGAGTTCAAGGTAATGCCATTTGGATTGACGAATGCTCCTGCTATCTTTATGGATCAGATGAACCGCACATTTAGTGAATATCTCGACAAGTGTGTGGTGGTATTCATTGATGATATTCTTATTTCCTCCAAGTCCGAAGATGAGCATGCTATTCATTTGAGGATTATTTTGGGTGTTCTACGTCGTCAGAAGTGGTATGCTAAGTTCTCTAAGTGCGAATTTTGGTTACCTAAAGTGTCCTTTCTTGGGCATGTGATTTCTAAAGAGGGTGTTATGGTGGATCCTTCGAAAATTGAGGCCGTTGTTGATTGGAAGAGTCCGACTGATATTAGAGAGATTAGAAGTTTCCTTGGGTTAGCTGGTTATTATCGAAGATTTGTCAAGGATTTCTCTAAGCTCGCTAGACCGATGACTCAGTTGTTGAAGAAGGAAACCAAATTCCTATGGAATGAAGCTTGTGAAATTGCGTTTCAAGAGTTAAAGAAGAGGTTAACTACCGCTCCGGTGTTGACTTTGCCCGAAGATGGAGTAGACTTTGATGTCTATTGTGATGCTTCTAAGATGGGATTAGGTTGTGTTCTTATGCAAAATAGAAAGGTGGTGGCTTATGCTTCAAGGCAATTGAGAGTTCATGAAGTGAACTATCCTACTCATGATCTAGAATTGGCCGCTGTTGTTCATGCTTTGAAAGTATGGAGGCATTATTTAATTGGAGTTCATTGTCGTATCTTCAACGACCACAAGAGTTTGAAGTACATATTTACTCAAAAAGAGTTGAATATGAGGCAAAGAAGATGGTTGGAATTGGTGAATGATTGATGATTTTGAGTTGTTGTATCATGAGGGAGGCACTGTGGTTGCAGATGCTCGTAGTAGGAAAGCTATCATGCTTTGGAATGCTTGCATGTTTTCCTTTGACTTTGTGCCGAGTTTCGAAGGTTGAGTTTGGAATTCGTAGAGCGTGGATTTGTTCATATTGGTGCTATGATTGCCGAGCCGGTGTTTCTCCGTGAAATCCGTGAAAGTCAAGTTGATGATCTTACCTACAAGTCTATCCAAGCCAGGATTCTTGAAGGTAAAGGTAAAGATTTCAAGTTTGATATTGAAGGTGTTCTTCGTTTCCATGGTCGTTTATTTGTTCCAAATGCTCTTAATTTGAGGAAGCGAGTTCTTGATGAAGCTCATCTTTCCCCTTATTCTATTCACCCCGGTGGTGATAAGATGTACAAGGATTTGAAGCTACAATTTTGGTGGCCAAACTTGAAGGTGTGTTTGTGTCATATTTGGAAGATGTTTTGAACTCTTGCACACAAGTTAAGATTTGACCACACGAGACCCGGTGGATGCGACAAAACCGTTAGATATTATTCCGCTCATGGAAGTGGGAATCTATTTCTATGGATTTTGTTATGGCTTGCCGAGAACCGTTGGAGGTAAAGATGCCGTTTGGGTTGTTGTTGATCGATTGACCAAGTGTGCTAGATTTATTCCGATCAAAGAAACTTGGAATTTGGATCGTTTAGCAAAAGCCTATGTGGATGAAATTTTTAGATACCATGGTGTTCCTATGGAGATTATATCCGACCGAGATCCGAGATTCTGTTCGAGATTTTGGAAAGCTTTGCAAGAAGCCATGGGTAGTAAGTTGTTGATGAGTACTGCTTTTCATGCCGCTACAGATGGTCAGACTGAGAGGACTATTCAGACTTTAGAGGATTTGCTTATAGGGCTTGTGCTCTAGACTTCCAGTCTAGTTGGGAAAAGAGTTTACCGTTGGTGGAGTTTTCTTACAACAATAGCTATCATGCATCTATCAAGATGGCTCCATATGAAGCTCTTTATGGAAGGAAATGTCGGAGTCCTATCTGTTGGAATCAATTGAGTGACAATCGTGATTTAGGCCCCGATGTTCTTGTTGAAACCATTGATAACGTGAAGGTCATTCGTGATAGAATGAAAGCCGCTCAAGACCGTCAAAAGTCTTATGCCGATATCCGAAGAAGGCCGTTAGAGTTTGAGGTGGGTGATAAAGTGTTCTTGAAGGTGTCTCCTATGAAGGGTGTTAAAAGGTTTGGTGTTAAGGGTAAATTGAGCCCTAAATACATTGGACCCTTTGATATTGTGGAAAGGATTGGTGCCGTTGCTTATAAGTTGGATTTGCCGCCGAATTTGGCTAAGGTTCATGATGTATTCCATGTTTCTCAACTGAGAAAGTATGTTAGTGATCCAAGCCATGTATTTCAAAAGGAATTGCCCGAGCTTGAACCGAATTTATCCTTTGAAGAGAAGCCGATCCGCATCCTAGATCGTAAGGATAGGAAGTTGAGAAGTAAAGTAGTTCCTTTGGTGAAAATCTTGTGGAAAAGTGCTAATGTCGAAGAAGAGACTTGGGAAACCGAAGCTTCTATGCGTAGTAAATATCCGAGTCTATTCGAGTAAGGTAATTTTTCTTTCCCTCAAGTTTCGAGGGCGAAACTTTTTAAAAGGTGGGGTGATTGTAACACCCGGAAATGTACCCTATTTTTCTAGTAGAAATATTTTACGAAAGCTTTTCAGTAAATTTAAGTTTTAATTTATAATTTTAAGTTTCGAGTCGAATATAGAATTTCCGAGTTCGTATTGTGAATTTCTGCGAGATTCCATGAAAATCCCGTCTTAAGTCGAGTTTGACTTTTCTTGACTTTTGAGTTGGGTTTGACTTTCTTGACTTTGAAACCGTCTTTGACTTTTTCCTACACAACTCACACTACTCCCTTCCTTAACCTAATATTTCATTTCAACACAAAATCAAACACACTTTTCTTCCTCTCTAAGAAATCAACTTTCCCTCTTTGAATTCGATTTTGGAATTCGCGTATCTTCTTCGTTACTTGATAGAATTTCCGTAAGTTCGTCTTATTATTCTTCCCTAACCTTCCTCTATCCTTATTGATATTAAAATCATCGTCTTTCTCGCTTTTCAAGCTTTCCGTCTTTCTCAAGATGAACTTTATTCATCTTTTTACGATCTATTTGTAGGTGGCGACCTCCAAGATCCCGACCAAGACTATTTCCTTATAGAAGAGGAGCTTGACGATCATTAGAGACGCTTAAAGGTAACGGTGAAGGGTTACTCGGTATCACTTACGTGTTTTACATGTTATATGCTAGAAAATCGTATTAGAATACGATTAGGAAGATTAGAAACCATGCTATGATTAGTAAATGATGTTATATGATGAATGTTGATGAATTATATTGATTGTTGATGATTATTTGAAGTATATATTAGAATTGAAATGATTTGGAAATGAATTGGTTAAGTGTAAGAGGCTCTCGGGTGAACTGGGGTTCCCTGCCGGTCGACCGGCCGCCGGTCTGCCAACCGGCTGGGAACACTCCAGTAACTCAGTTGGAAAATGGGATTTTTGTATAAGAGGTGCTCCAGGCCGGCCCACCGGCCACCGGTCCATCCACCGGCCTGGAACACATCAGTAAGGGAAGCTTTGATTTTGTTGTGATTGTCTGTGCCGGTCGACCGGCCGCCGGTCTACCAACCGGCCCATACCTCTTTTCTCTGTTTTTGGGTTTTGCCTTGTGTTCTGAGCCGGCCCACCGGCCACCGGTCACTTGCCCGGCCTGGAACACGGCTGTATGCATTTCCTATAATTTCTAAAACTCGTAATTTATAATAGTTCGCATGATCTGTTTATCGTATAATTTTACGTAGTGACTTATAATATTGATATTTTGGAAATATGATATTTCATTCGCTTGTATCGCATGTTTGGTGACGGTTTTCGATATGTTCCCACTTTGAGTCGGTTTTTACAAATGAGTCGGTTTGAGCACTATTTTGTCTTTTGCTTTGTATTCTCATTCCCTTGGCTACCTTCCCGTTCGTAAGGCTGGAATGTCGGAACGGAGAGGTATCCTACTGCTTAAATGCATGTGTTAGTGGGCATACGACGACGTTGTTGGAGTTGAACGCTATGCGTTGATCGACCCGGCCGTCAAATGTTGTGGACTTGCGAGGTGGTGTTATTTGCATGTAGCGTACCGTTTGTTACGAGGCTTGAGCTCTTTTCCGCCTCTTTCGTGAATTGATCTAACCGAATTTGGGGTAACTCGGGCATATTATTGTTTTAAAAATCCGTCTTGGATGCGAAACCGTTTATCGGCATGTCTCAATGGAACACGTTAATATTTTTATTCCTGAGATCCTGGCCAGGTTTAGACTAGACGTATTATTCTCGTCTGGCTACCTAGGAGAAAATAGTCTACATAAGGCGGTGGTAAGCATCGCGTATGAGTTCAGGGAAATGTGATCCCGTGGATGCCTTTTAATCATACTTGCCATGTACACGATGCTAGTGCGTTTCATTTACCGTGAGAGAGTCGTCTTGTGTCGTTCTTGAATGCGTGATTTCATGATATTGTTCATGGTCATTGTATGATTGGACACCGTCATTGTCTTGGTTCGTGAATGGATGATAACATGTTGGATTTATTGTGATCATCGCATGACTTGACTGGTTTGTCTGTAGAGTCTCAATCTTATCAATCTTATACAGCTAACGGTGAGATGCAAGCCCTAGTGAGCGTATTCGATTGCCTAAGAGTGTCTTTCCCGAGTCTTTGAATAACATGATGGTTACGGATTGGATTTCCACATGATCTTATCATTTTCTATAGAATTGCCTATCTAATCTTATCGCAACTCACATGTATATATATATGTATGCATGCTTTACTTTCGTCTTACCTTATATGTACGTTTGATGTGATATGGCTGGGAGAACCCGGAGTTACTCCCCACTGACTGTGGCATTCATGTTTTTCATGGATGAACAGGTTGCTGCTTTGGATGACTTTTTGGATATGACATTTTGGGGTTCGGGTGTGAGCTAGCGGGCGTTGTCCCTGGAAGTTTCACCTCTAGACGATAATAGCTAGTTTTGGATAAACACTTGTTCTTTGTTAACATTTTAAGAGGCCTCGTCTCTTTGTTGTATATTTTCGTATTTAGTTTGTAACGTTTTGACACACCTCGTGTTATATATATCTTGCATGTTTAAAGGTTTTTAAAATACCGTATTTCCGCATCTCTTTTCACATGCTTGTATGTTTTATCTTTCCGCATTCGCGAGGGTTGTCGCACTAGCGGTAGGACGTCTTTTCTTATCAAGTCTTTCTTCGTACATCCATGTACGCTCCAATCTCTTCATTTTAATCTAAATATTAACCAACACAACAAGTACAAAAAATACTTAACACTAATCAAAACCCCAAATATTAACAACACTAACACAAATAATCAAATTTATCAAAACCTTAATACGAAATACACTAATATCCATACTAACAAAATAATACTAATAACACTAATATTATCCATACTAACAAAATAATACTAATAACACTAATATTATTAACATACTAAAACTAATCAAAAAACACTAACCAAAATCCCTATACTACCAGCACTAACACAAATCATGAAAATTATCAAAACCCCATTACTAACAACACTAACCCAAATCAAAATTAACAATACCAACAAAATTAATACTAACAATACTAATAATATCAACAACACTACCACTAATGAAACTCCAATACTAACCACAATTACTAACACTAATTCAAACTTCACCAAACCCTAAGTAAATAACATCTAAAACCTAATAAACATCACAAATCTTTACAATAAATCTATCAAATCATCAAAAACTAATGAAAATCATAAATTAAACAAATAAACTTAACATTAATTTAAGAAATTGAAATTAAAACTATAAATATACCTTCACAAACTAAAAGAAAATGAGGTGGTTGACGGAGTAGTGGTCGGAGCTTGGTGTCGGAGCTTGGTGTCGGAGCTTCGTGTCGGAG
>JAIUZE010070678.1:0-55722 GCA_022085475.1 Heliosperma pusillum | reverse complement strand
CTTAGAGGCTACATGGGTGCAACTCCCTCCATCCACAATCAGATTACACACCCTCCCTTTTATGGTGCACCTAGTTCTAAAGATCTGGTGTCTTTGATCTTCTTCTAAGGGTTGGGGTTGTGTGTGCATCACCCTCCAAGTCACCAGACTTAACCCCGCATCAGGTTCTATCAACTCCTCACTAGCCTCTATCTCAGGCTCTTCCATCTCCTCATCACAGACCAACACCTCATCATCCCCCCAATGGATTACCTCTAGAGTGCTCAGAGCTCGTTTAGATGGACATTCTCTAGCAAAATGTCCATATCCTTGACATTGAAAACACTTTTTGAGGGGGGTAGTCTTCCTTTGGCCTGCCTCAACAACCTTGCTTTTATCAGGGTTAAAAGGAGTCTTAGTAGGAGCCACAGGTGCTCCCATCTTAATTCCTACAAAAGGTTTGTAGTTAGGTGTTCTAGCAGGAGTTTTAGAGACACTGGCTTTCCCTTTCCCCAACTTTTCTACTCTTAAGGACAAGGTGACAGCTTCCTCAAAGGAGTATATGTTTTGCAGCCTAACTTTACTAGCTATCCTCTCATCCAAGCCTTCTAAAAACCTTGCTATCTTTTGCTCAGATTTCTCAACAACCTCACAGTGCAATGTAAGTTGTTCAAAGTCTCTTAAATAAGATTCTACAGGTTTTTGTTCTTGTTTAAGGTGAGTGAGCTTAATGAACATGTCCTGAGTGTAGTCCCTAGAGACAAACTTAGCTCTCATCTTCTTTTTCAGTTCGAGCCATGACTTAACAGGTTCTTTCCCTTCCCTAACCCTCAAGGTTTTCATGTTTTCATACCACAGTGAGGCATAGCCTTTTAGTTTCATGATAGCAACCTTAAAAGCCTTTATATCAGTGTATCCTTTAAACTCAAAGACTCTTTCTACAGACCTTAGCCAATCTAAGAAATCATCAGGGTTCAAGCTACCTAGGAAGTCAGGAATTTCTACCTTGATATCTTTGTCTTGGTGTCTGAGAAGATTGTGATCTGAGCCATCTGAATCTGACATTTCAAACTGATCTACAGGTTGTCTCCTCCTTACTCCACCTTGTGGGAAAGGTGCTCCTCTCCCTCGACCTCTGCCTCCTCTTGTATCATTGTTCTGTTGGCCCTCAAGGAATTCATTGACAGATCTAGAGACCTCCATTACAGTTCTGGCAAGATCTTGAACTGTGTTTTCAAGACCTGTGATTCTCTCTTCACTCATGGTTGTATTTTGTGTTTTTTATGTAGTTAGGTAGATGAACTCACAAACCAAAGCTCTGATAACCAATTTGCACTGAAACTATTCAGAAAGGCAACTAAACAATGACAATTTGATTGAGATTCAGACACTTTGCAAATACTCTGTTTCTGTTTGAATTGATTGTTAAAGAACAAGGATAGGACCTTAACCAAAGCACAAAGCCAATGATTGAGGGTTGAACTTTGATCCCAGCACACAGCTAAGGACCCAAGCTCACTTCCAAGCACAAAGCAAAGGAAGTTGTCTCAAGCACACAGCCAAGAGATGCAACAGAAACAAGGTTTCAGTTTTATGTTTTACTTCAAATCTGATTTGCATTTCATTAGGTGAAGGCCTTATATAGGCAGCAAAGATACACTCAGACGTTTAGGACATATCTAGGGCCACAAGGGCTTACAACATGAAACAAAATAACAGCTACAAACTTGCAGAATTCTGACATAAAGTAGATAAAGTAGAAAGTAGTTTCTAAAGAGATAATCTTCCTTAATTGTTTGATCAGGTGTGTCTTGGGTGAAGAGTGGACTTTCAGGCTTGGGTTTGTGAACCAAACTGAAGTAGGAAGGCTCCCAAAGATGTGCTGAAGGTACCACACGCATTGCTTGTTCAAAAGGGGAAGGTTGACAGTGACATATTAACTACTACACAAAGGCTGAAATCTGGACAGTTTGAAGTTGTCCCTAAGCTAACTCTTTGTGTGTTTGTTTCTTGGAAGGGAAGTCCTGGGGAAAGTTGTAGAGGACCTTCCCAAGACATAGGTTTGGGGATTGGTTAGGTTTGTTTGATTGGCTAAAAGAGGAAGTTTTGACAAAACAGCTAAACTGCTACATGTAAGGCTGTAACTGGACTGGTTCACTTGGGTTGTGTTTTGAGGGGTGTTCTTGACGTTTTCTGAGGAAGGTTTCCTGGACAAAAAGGTAGTAGACCCTCCCTAGTACCATGCCCCATAGTTGGTTTGGAGTCCCTAAGCTTGGAAGTTGCCCTGAGACCCTCCCCAAGGCACTGCTGCTGGCTGAGTTTCCAAAGGTTTTGTTGGCTTGTTTTGTGAGTCTGTTTTGTGGCTTGTTTGGTCTTGGCTCGTGTCATGGCTACCACTGGCTCGTGTCTTTGTGTGGTGGCTTGGGCCTGGGCTATACAAAGCATTAAGATAGCTTTTGACATAGGGTAGGTTTGGCATAGAATCCTGGTTAGGCTGATCATAGGTTGATTGTCCTTGTCTTTGAGCATGGCCTTGAACTCCTGTTGCAGAACCCCTGAATGAACCTTCTATAGAAGGATGCCAACCCATGGAAACTCCTGACCTCTGTTACTGTCTTAGGTGTGGGCCAATCCCTGATTGCCTTAACCTTCTCAGGATCAACAGCTACCCCATCCTTTGATATGATGAACCCAAGGAAGTGAACCTCGGGCTGCATGAAAGTGCACTTCTCTAGCTTACCATATAGCTCATTCTTCCTGAGAACCTCACAAAGCAAGTTCAGATGTTGTAGGTGTTCCTTCTTGCTTGAACTGTAGACTAGAATGTCATCAAAGTATACCACAATGAAATTTCCCAAGTAAGGCCTTAAGACTTCTGTCATGAGCCTCATGAAGGTGCTGGGGGCATTGGAGAGCCCACATGGCATCACTAACCATTCATACAGCCCATGCTTGGTCTTGAAAGCAGTCTTCCACTCATCTCCAGCTCTTATCCTTACTTGATGATACCCTTGCCTTAGATCAATCTTAGTGAACACTTGAGCCCCACTGAGTTCATCCAGAATGTCATTGAGTCTAGGGATAGGGAACCTATACTTAATGGTGATATTGTTAATTGCTCTGCTATCTATACACATCCTCCAAGTTCCATCCTTCTTAGGCACTAGCAGTGCTGGTACAGCACAAGGACTAAGAGACTCCCTGACATACCCTTTGCTAAGCAATTCTCCCACCTGAGATTGCAGCTCGTGTGTTGCCCTGGGGTCACTTCTATAGGCTGGCTTGTTTGGAAGGACAGCCCCAGGTACTAGATCAATGTGGTGCTCAATTCCCCTTAGTGGGGGTAATCCACTAGGTAGTTCAGCAGGGAAAACATCCTCATAGGTTTTCAGCAAGGCTTGCACTTCCTTGGGCACTTGGTTAGACCCTTCCCCTACCTCCTTGGTGAGGAGGACATAGACTGGCCTAAGATCATTTAACTCTTGCTCCATCTCTGCTTCACTTAACAGCAGAACTGCCTTAGCAGCTTCAGTTAAGAGTGGAGGGTTCCCTTTCAGGATAGGGGGTAAAGGAGCTAAGATGATTTTCTTCTTCCCAAACCTAAAAGAGTAAGTATTGTCCCTGCCCTGATGGACAGCATCCCTATCAAACTCCCAGGGCCTCCCTAATAGAAGGTGACAAGCATCCATAGGCAATACATCATACAAGGCCTCATCAGCATAGCCTTTCCCAATAGAAAATGGAACAACATATTGTTGATCTACTCTAACTTCAGCCCCCTTGTTCAGCCACCTAAGCTTGTAAGGTTGAGGGTGGTCTTTGGTGGGCAATGTTAGTTTATCCACCATTGTCTTAGAGGCTACATTGGTGCAACTCCCTCCATCCATAATCAGATTACACACCCTCCCTTTTATGGTGCACCTAGTTCTAAAGATCTGGTGTCTTTGATCTTCTTCTAAGGGTTGGGGTTGTGTGTGCATCACCCTCCAAGTCACCAGACTTAACTTAGCATCAGGCTCTATCAACTCCTCACTAGCCTCTATCTCAGGCTCTTCCATCTCCTTATCACAGACCAACACCTCATCATCCCCCCAATGGATTACCTCTAGAGTGCTCAGAGCTCTTTTAGATGGACATTCTCTAGCAAAATGTCCATATCCTTGACATTGAAAACACTTTTTGAGGGGGGTAGTCTTCCTTTGGCCTGCCTCAACAACCTGGCTTTTATCAGGGTTAAAAGGAGTCTTAGTAGGAGCCACAGGTTCTCCCATCTTAATTCCTACAAAAGGTTTGTAGTTAGGTGTTCTAGCAGGAGTTTTAGAGACACTGGCTTTTCCTTTCCCCAACTTTTCTACTCTTAAGGACAAGTTGACAGCTTCCTCAAAGGAGTATATGTTTTGCAGCCTAACTTTACTAGCTATCCTCTCATCCAAGCCTTCTAAAAACCTTGCTATCTTTTGTTCAGATTTCTCAACAACCTCACATTGCAATGTAAGTTGTTCAAAGTCTCTTAAATAAGATTCTACAGGTTTTTGTTCTTGTTTAAGGTGAGTGAGCTTAATGAACATGTCCTGAGTGTAGTCTCTAGAGACAAACTTAGCTCTCATCTTCTTTTTCAGTTTGAGCCATGACTTAACAGGTTCTTTCCCTTCCCTAACCCTCAAGGTTTTCATGTTTTCATACCACAGTGAGGCATAGCCTTTTAGTTTCATGATAGCAACCTTAAAAGCCTTTCTAGCAGTGTATCCTTTAAACTCAAAGACTCTTTCTACAGACCTTAGCCAATCTAAGAAATCATCAGGGTTCAAGCTACCTAGAAAGTCAGGAATCTCTACCTTGATATCTTTGTCTTGGTGTCTGAGAAGATTGTGATCTGAGCCATCTGAATCTGACATTTCAAACTGCTCTACAGGTTGTCTCCTCCTTACTCCACCTTGTGGGAAAGGTGCTCCTCTTCCTCGACCTCTGCCTCCCCTTGTATCATTGTTCTGTTGGCCCTCAAGGAGTTCATTGACAGATCTAGAGACCTCCATTACAGTTCTGACAAGATCTTGAACTGTGTTTTCAATACCTGTGATTCTCTCTTCACTCATGGTGGTATTTTGTGTTTTTAATGTAGTTAGGTAGATGAACTCACAAACCAAAGCTCTGATAACCAATTTGCACTGAAACTATTCAGAAAAGACAACTAAACAATGACAATTTGAGCTAAGATTAAGACACTTGCAAATACTCTGTTTTCTGTTTGAATGGATTGTTAAAGAACAAGGATAGGACCTTAACCAAAGCACAAAGCCAATGGTTGAGGGTTGAACCTTGATCCCAGCACACAGCTAAGGACCCAAGCTCACTTCCAAGCACAAAGAAAAGGAAGTTGTCTCAAGCACACAGCCAAGAGATGCAACAGAAACAAGGTTTCAGTTTTATGTTTTACTTCAAATCTGATTTGTATTTCATTAGGTGAAGGCCTTATATAGGCAGCAAGGATACACTCAGACATTTAGGACACATCTAGGGCCAAAAGGGCTTACAACATGAAATAAAATAACAGCTACAAACTTGCAGAATTCTGACATAAAGTAGATAAAGTAGAAAGTAGTTTCTAAAGAGACAATCTTCCTTAATTGTTTGATCAGGTGTGTTTTGGGTGAAGAGTGGACTTTCAAGCTTGGGTTTGTGAACCAAACTGAAGTAGGAAGGCTCCCAAAGATGTGCTGAAGGTACCTCACGCATTGTTTGTTCAAAAGGGGAAGGTTGACAGTGACATATTAACTACGACACCAAAGGCTGAAATCTGGACAGTTTGAAGTTGTCCCTAAGCTAACTCTTTGTGTGTTTGTTTCTTGGAAGGGAAGTCCTGGGGTAAGTTGTAGAGGACCTTCCCAAGACATAGGTTTAGGGATTGGTTAGGCTTGTTTGATTGGCTAAAAGAGGAAGGTTTGACAAAACAGCTAAACTGCTACATGTAAGGCTGTAACTGGACTGGTTCTCTTGGGTTGTGTTTTGAGGGGTGTTCTTGATGTTTTATGAGGAAGGTTTCCTGGACAAAAAGGTAGTAGACCCTCCCTAGTACCATGCCCCATAGTTGGTTTGGAGTCCCTAAGCTTGGAAGTTGCCCTGAGACCCTCCCCAAGGCACTGCTGCTGGCTGAGTTTCCAAAGGTTTTGTGGGCTTGTTTTGTGAGTCTGTTTTGTGGCTTGTTTGGTCTTGGCTCGTGTCATGGCTACCACTGGCTCGTGTCTTTGTGTGGTGGCTTGGGCCTGGGCTATACAAAGCATTAAGATAGCTTTTGACATAGGGTAGGTTTGGCATTGAATCCTGGTTAGGCTGATCATAGGTTGATTGGCCTTGTCTTTGAGCATGGCATTGAACTCCTGTTGCAACTACGCTTGTCCCTGTTTCCATCTCGTGGTCCCCGTCGGCCGTGTACCACAGTTTGGCGACTCCGCTGGGGATAATACACTTACGTGTTATCCAGGGTGAAACTTGAACAAGGTTAAGGAATATTTTATAAGAGACAGTTATCGGTTTTCATTACTCGACCTTCTTAGGTCATTTTATTCGGCCTTCCTAGGCTTAACCCAACCCATCTCGACCAATCGTCCTGTCAGGATAGTCCAAATTCTTACCTGGGCCTACGGATGGATAACGATTGACGTCAACCATACCGTGGTACATACTTATGTTAGTATCAAAAGCTTTCACTACTCGAGGCAATGGACTAGGCACCGACCTTACTCATGTTTGGCGCAGACCTCTCCACATACCCTAGGTTTGATTGCTTGTGTTGGACCTATGTTATAGTTTTGATAATGACAAGTGTATGTATTTGATAATGTGGTTAATTGATAGATTTGATTAAATTGATATATCATATGCATGTAATTGTGTGCTTTAGTCTTATTATAGCTAACAACAATTACAAGTAAGGAGATCAAAGTTATAAGAGCTTGAGGCATAACTTTGAAGATTTTAGTGTGACAAAGTTATAAGAGCTTAAGCTATAACTTTAGAAGTTCATATGCAAATGGAATACCAAACTAGGTGTCAAGACAGAAATAGGAAGCACACAAGACAAGTAAACAAACAAGATAGAAACCATGAACTCAAGACTGTCAAGACTAGCACAGACAGCTCTAAATTTAGTGAATCCTAAGCAAAACTCACTCACTAAGATTAGCACAAGTGAATGACTCAAGCTCAGGCCAACAAACTAAGACTAGTACAAGTTTCTTAAAGGTTTTGAGCTAACCAAGACTTGCACAGGTTAACAGGAAGTAGAGTAGAAACTCTGGTTTTCATTCATTCAATTCTGAGTTGTTTACATAGCAAAAGGGCTCCTTATATAGAGCATTACAAGAGATCTCTACCACATAAAATAAAGCTACATCTAAGGGCTTGAAATGAGCTTTACAAAGACAACAAAACAAATACAAAAGTCTACTAATAAGACGAGCTTAAACAGACTCCCAACTCTTCAGAAAAATGAATGTAAAAGCAACCTTGTCCCTTTCCCAAAATAGCAATGTTGTGCTGGCTGTTTGTAAGGCTTGTCTTGGTTGTTTGCTGCATCAAATGGAGTCTTGAGAGGGACTAATATGACCTTCCCAACGTCCTTATTGATTCTACTGTAGGTCACACAAAAGTAAGATGCCTTTGAACTTCTTTGTTGGCATCAATGTCTGCCTGGCTCTCAGAGTGACCTATGAACTTGTGGGCTGTTTTACTTGGACTTCCAAGGATAATTGGGAAAACTTATCCTAGACTTTTTTGTAGCCAGGGTCTCAACTAGATGGGAAAAGAAGTTGGAGCCCTTGCTTGGACAACTGTTGTAGGATATCTGGCCTAGAACTGGTGTTGGTCTGGGTTGATTCTTCCTGATTTGCCTGAAGGGCTTTGGACCTTGTTGTTCTGGCTAGTGGTGCTTGTGTTGTTGCTTGGACATGGTTTCCTTGAGGTACAAAGTGTGTTGATCCCCTAGCTCCTACTTCAGCAAAGTTATAGCTATTCTGGTTATAACTTTAAAGAAACAATTCAAGCAAGATCTACTTCAAATAACACAAGACTCAAGATGGAGAGTCTTTGTGATCAAGATAAAGCGATGATCCGTATACTAAAGATCTTTGTGAAGATTAGACTGTATCAGTCGTCATTCGTTAACTATTCCATTAGAGTGATTTTTATGTAAGTAAAGTTATAACTATTTCACTTATAACTTTACATACTAAGTTCAAAGTTATAGCTATTTTACTTATAACTTTGAATGACGAAATTGATGCATGATTTTGGAAACAAATCTTTTTAATGATTCCAAAAAGATAAATAGTATTTTATATTTATCCAAAGTTTTATATAGTTTATGTATTTATGAAATTCTATTAATTAGTAATACAACTTATGGGTTGTCATGCTACCTAAGATTTCTAATACATTCTATCTCATTTTGTTGTTAACCTAATAAGCCCACCTAGTAGTTGTGCCACCTAGGTTTTTGAAATACATTAAATTACAACCGTATCAATATTCCCTTACATTTCGGGTAATATCGATTAAAACTAAGGCCATACTAAGATAAAAATTACATAATTCCAAATTACATAAACCAAAATATGACATTCATAAATTGAAAATATGACATTCATATATAAAAATGCAGCATTATAATATGTATAAAACATGCTCATGTTAAATGCCAAATCGCTCTACTTAACGGTTTATATCGAATATAACCCGATTTTATGGAAATGCGTGATAATAACACTTTAAAATCACAAAACAATACTTAAATCATATTTAAGTCCAAGTTAATTATCCCAACTCATTTAGGCCTCAAAAATTAGTCATCACTCAATTTTGACAATAATTCAACTTGTTGTTGTATAATTGCTCATAATTAGACTTTAAAATCATATTTTAATCAAATAAATCCAAATTTAATTACAATAATTTTGAATTTTGAATTTTAAATTTTTGTACATTCTGTAACATTTCTATGACACTTATAATGTCAAAAATCATGGTTTAAAATTTCGAATCTGTTTTTGAGAAAAATGGTTGCACTTTATCGGTTTTATCAAATAAAATACATAAAGCATGCAAAAATTAATCATATTAAATTTTCAACTTAATATCTGAAATGTGTGACATTTATGCAACCAGGAAAAATTTTCTCTTGACATGAAAATTATTTTAGCTATATTTGCTAAATTAGTCACTATTTATGCCATTTTTACATTAAAAATTCATAAATCATGTAAGACAAATCACATCAGTCTGAAATTGTCCAGTCTGACAGGAAACCATGCATGTGACAACATAATAAAATTTCATCATCAGATTCAAAGGAGAATTCTTTTTAACCATTTGACCTTTATTTATTTCTTTTTATCATATAAAAATCATAAATCTCACGAAACAAATCCACTTCACACGAAATTTTACATACAGTAAGTAAAATGCATTTGTAATATTGTGTAAAATTTTCAAGGTCAGAAGATAAGTCTAACTATTTTTAGCATTTTAAACATCATTTTACTCATTAAAATGTAATAAAAACTCTAAAAATCATATTTGAGCACTATAAATTTCCATAAATCATCAAAATGACTTAAAATCATATTAGGACCAGAATATATTGACATGCAGTTAACTTTGTGATTTTATCTTATAAAACACAAATTACTAGTTTTCTTTAAGTTACCATAACTCGAAAAAACTATAAATCGATTATGCATGCAACAACCAAGGCGCTCTGATACCGCTTGTAAGTCACTCAAACTCGATATTAGACACTTCAAATATCATTTTACAATTAGTTTACTCGTAAACTGTTAGGACCTTATGCATGCATAACAAAATATAAAGGAAAGAACCATTTCTTACATTGATTATGAAAATATGGGCACAATATTTGAACTCCTTTCAAATATAGTTCTTGAGCTAGTAATATGAGGATGATCTTCCAAGTTTCAAAGTAGAAACTCTCCAATTAGTTGCACCCAAGACTACCCTTAATCTCTACAAAGTACTACACTAGTATTAAATAGTAGGAGCCCTTATTATTAACTAATAGATATATTACTACCCTTAGTAATGATATTATTAGAGTAGGAACACAAGAAGAATTTCTTAAATTTCTTTTAGTGAGAGATAGAGATTTTGTAGAAAGATAAGCATCAATACAAAATATGAGATGTTATGGTATATATTAAGAGGGAAAAACAAGCCCTCTTTGGCTTGTTAAAACCGGTCACCCACACCCCACATGGGTGGGGTGTTGTCACTTTCAATTGTTCTTAACAATGTAAAAAAGGTTGAGTGTTGCTAATAGTTTTGGGTATGATTATGTCTAATTCCTAATTAGAATAATACACAAAAATAATCACCCTCTTTGTACACTACCAAAACCGGTGCACCCTTGTAATATGGGTGTCCATTTTATTTTTGCAATTTGTCATTTGTCACAAGTGTGACATGTGACATGTAACATGTAATTTTGCTTATAAATGTGCATTTAACCAATTTAAATGCAATTTCATAACAAATAAATTAGACTTAACATTTTAAGTAACATTTTATAATTACATGTAAATAAATGGGTCCTCTCATATTTGGTTAAAATAATCTACAACAATTTGTAATTATAATTAACCAAATTAACTTATCTCAAATGTTTCATAAACATAATGCATTCTTAGTAATATAACAATTAAATTACCAAAATGAATCTTATTTAATCATATTACAATAAGATATATTTCTCACTCATAATTTAAACTTGGTTCATTTTAAGGGATTAATTAATCTGTATCGCTATACAATTAATTAATGTACATGATTTGGGGATTGTCCTTTAGGTGTGATCTCAAGGGATCAACTGATCACCACCGTCATACGACAGCAACGTCAAACTCAATTGAGCCAATCGTTACCGATTTATATTGACCAGTTGACTATAATATTCATCATCCCTTTGTATTCTTATTATTGAGATTTAATTATGTGATCGCACTATTGTTGAGGACACTTACTCCAACATGTGCCTCCTAGGGTTGCGTGAATATGGACAACAACCTAGGGTTGCGTGAAAAAGAGGAAAATGGCCTCTTTGGCCCTCTTTATTTCTTTATTCCGTTACTCACATATTTCATTGATTAATTAATTAAGTAATTAATTATACATTATATAAATCGAAAAAGTTGGGCTACTTTTTAATACTTAATTCCCCCCTCCCCCTCTTTCGTATTCGATCAATAGACTTTACAGCTTGGTATGGCAACCCACCCTTTAAGCCAAATCCATTTTAAATGCACTCAGCATACCGTTATAATGCATGTATAAATGTGTATAACCTCTACGTGATCATTAATTTGTAAATAAAACCATGACGAACTTTTAAAATCCTTTTCAAAACTGTAAAACATTTTCAATGGTGGCCTAAAATAGCGCAAAATGAGTCGAAAATCTGCCCAAGTGTCCAATCAAAATCGTCTTTTCTCCACTTTAAGTCAACACTCCTACAACCACACTACGGTTGCCTAGGACAAACAATTCCAAAACCCGTCATTTTCAAGATTCACTTAAACACAATGGCACACTCCCACATCACAAGTCGAGTCTTTTTTAGTAAGTGTGCTAGAATGGTCGATCGTGTTGTGATCCGTCTTCGGTCTTTTACCTCAGTTTCCAAGATGCCTGGAACTAGTCAAGCAAGCGTTCATCAACGCGAGCAAAATGGTAATAATCTAGGCATAGCTATGCTCATCCGTCTCCAAACAAGTCAAGACCAAGCTTATGCCCGCCTCAATGCCATTGAAGGCCGAATTGTTGTCGTAGAAAGTAGGCTGCCTCCTGCAGACATTCCTGACCCTAGTGTACACGATAACATTCCACCCAACATGTGAAAACCATAAGTCAATCCCCCGTCAGTTCTTACGGAAGCGGAAAAGCGACTCCAATACCTGGAGGAGCAACTAATGTACCTCAAGGGATAAGACATCTACAGGGAGAATAATCGCAAATATGAAGCGGTAAATGCCCAATTGCCAACCAACTTCAACATGACTGACATCCCAAAATTCAAGGGGTATGAAAACCCTTTGAATGATATCCTTGCCTTTAAGGATTACATGTCTATCAAAGGCATCAAACCTGGGATGTTCCTAAGGATCTTTCCTCCATCTCTCGACACCATTCCTAAGCAGTGGTTATATTCTCTTGAACACAAGAAAACTGTAACCTGGGATGATGCCACAATTGAGTTCGCCAAACAATACGCAGATAATGCCGAAATCCAAGTCAATATGCGTACTCTAGAGATTCTTACCCAAAATGAAAAAGAAGGTTTCACCGACTTCCTAAGTAGGTGGAGGAAGAGTAGCACACAGCTAGTTGAACGTCCAGACGAAGCCACTCTTGTGGAAAAGTTCGTGGACAACATGAGACCTATTTAGGCAAACCATCTTAGGTATCAAAACATAAAGTCTTTTAAAGATTTAACCGTGCTAGGAACAAGAATCGAAGACGACATTCGAAAAGGGCACTTGTCCAAAATGATAGGTCGCGGATACCAAGTCACAACAACTCGTTCTTACGGCACTAATAACAAAACCGTTGAAGTCAATCTTGTTGAACCATCCAAAAAGAACAACCCACAAAGGAAGTTCACAAGCATCAGTGATATATATACCTATACCTTGAAAAGGTTGATACAACAAGGCAAACTCCAACCCATAGGACCTACATCTGATCCAGAAAAGAAAACTAGGTTTTGGGATAAGAATGCCTACTGCGAATATCACATAGGTAAAGGGCATGATACAGAGAAATGCTTCAAATTAAAGCACGCCATTCAAGATATGATTGAAGACGGTCGTCTACCTATACCTCCCGGAGATAAGCCTAAAAACAATAAGAATCCGCTTGGAGTTCTGATGATTACAGACGAGGAATCCACCTTGGATTTTTCACATCTCATTTCCCCAATCGAAATGAGATTCACATGTTAGAAAATGAGGGAAGATACTCCAGCATTTCTCCTAGCATCAATGACACCGTTGCATGGGCTAAGAGTGTGAGTAGACAAGTTTCGGAACTTGAAACCACTGCACCATCTCTACGCATTCCAGGGGCCTCGCCCCAAGAAACCGTACCCCAAAGTCCAATTCTATCTCAAGAGACTACGATGCAAGAGGTGATCACCACATGTGAGGACCTAGTCAAACAAATAATTGCTTTGGAAGCCGAAATCATTAGACTAAGAGAACTCAATACCGTAAACGGAATATGAGCTGATGGCGACAACTGGCTCTCCGCCGCCCAAATGTGATGTCTACCATCCCATTTCTCAGCACACTTAGGTTCGCCCAGCAGCTGGCGTCCACCTCGTCCTACGTTGGCCCTCCTAGGGACCTCCTCGGCCTCCTCAAACATCCAAGTCGACATCTCTTCTCCCACATGGGAAGAAGAAGGCTCAAGGTCTACATCCATAGGGGTTTCTCCGACGCAGAAGGAATATCACCTGCAAAACCGAGGTCATTTCAAGTCATTTTAAGACATTTCAAGCGTTTTCAAGCTCAAAAAGGGAGTTTTCCGGCCGTCTTTGGCCATTCATTCCGAAACCCGACTACACATGTAAGGGTGGGGTTAAGTCATGTCAATTATATTACAAGCCTAGTCGCGGGTTTGAGTCGAAATTTCGACAGCATTTCGCTATGATAGCGGTTATGCCCTACAAAAGCGTCATGCAGAAGCTGTCGCAAATAAAAAATCCGACTTCACAACAACTTTACCCATTACACAAGGGTTCCTAAACAGCAAGTTTCATACAAAATGGACAATCCTAAAGAGATTTTCGAGACGATTTTTGAATTAGCAGAGTGACCGTCTCATTTGTTCAAAATTTGACGAAAACACAAACGGAATACATGGTTATGATCCTAACAAGGCCAATTGTTCATTTCTACTATAAATTTCTATTATACAAGTCAAATGGAGGCAAACCCCCAAATCTTCGACATTTTCAAAGGGAAGAACCCTAATTTCAAACTCTAATTCAAGCAAAATTAAGAGTTTAGAGCAAGGATAAGATACATACCTCGATTAGTCATGCTTTGTGGTTTTACTTAATCAAGTTTCGAAAACTTTTGGTTGGAATTTGAGAGGTTTTAAAGTATTTTTGTGTTTCGAAATAATGAGAATAAAGTTCGTCTGTCGCGCTTTTACTCAGATAGGGATGAGCTCGGCAAATGACGTAGAAACTGCTGCGCCTTTTCCAAAGGTCGCAGCTCTTGCTGCACCTATTCCCAGCAAGATTTCATTTCAATTTAAAAATTCGTTACAAGTTTGTTATTTGTGGGCCCAAATCTTGTACGCCTCTTCTCCGACATCTTATTTCACAAGCTTGGTTCTTTTTCAAGATCCGTGCCTTGACAGGCTTCAAAACCGTCACATGACGTTATTATCTCAGCAGGGACCCACCTTTCGGACAGACAATCTGTGGGCCAGTTTTTTATTACCAGAATTTTTCTCGCCACAACTGAGCAGATTCCCCGGAAGGATTCGATCCTGACAGAGTCTTCCATATATCAAGTTTTGCAAATTTCTTTCAATATACATGTTTCCCCAACGACAGTTTGCCTGAGGACAGAGACAGGTAGATTTTCACATATGACGGCTAGCGAGCCTCATAACGCACCATATTCAAGTGGCTGGCGGGCCTCACGACGCAACCTCACTCGATGGCTTGCGAGCCTTACATCGCAACCTCAGTCCAAATAAGAAGATGCCTTAGGTATGACTCCTTCTTGTGGCTGGCGAGCTTTTATATGTAGTCTAACGGACTTTAAACGACCCTCCCCGATGGTCGACAGACTTTAAAATGTTACCGACGACATGTCCTTGGTTCAGACCCCTTGAGCCGCCTCGCGTCGCCATAGACCTGATGGCTATACTTTGACTTTTGCCTTGTCCAAGCCACACTTCTACACCTTCCACCAACCAGCCAGTGATGATTGGGCCGCATGTTTGGTACGCGGAACGATTTATAATAATTCATAAGTTTATCGTCAAGTGATAGCTCAAACACTTATGTCTACCCCTTGCTCGTCATCTACGCACCGGTACGGTCGTTTTGACAGTCGTGAGAGTTCATTTGGTGTCCGGGTCGAAAACCGCTTCATTTTCTAGAAACCGTTTTAAAACTCCGAGTCAACGGTCTAGAATATTCTGGATATTTTATTAATATTTCAAATTCTCTCTCTTTTTGATAAATATATCTCGTATCTTTTTAAAATAGAAGTATAGATCTACCACAATTTCGTAATAGAAACGTGAAAATCTTTCTTCCGCATAAGGAAATTAACCTCTGGGAAATGACGCATCATGTGCTGCGCCTCATCGAAAGATCGCAATTCCTGCTGCGCCCCTTCCCCAGCCTGTTTTATCCGTTTTCTGATAAGTTTGAGTTGTTCTTGAACTCTTCGTATTTTCTGCTATAAAAGGAGAGCTTCGTTCGCACTTTTAAGGCACGCGAGTGTTCAGCCCCTTCTCTTCTCTCTTTGCATTCTAGACCTTGCTCTAAGCTATCGACATCTACGTGCGTGATAAATCAACCACTTAAGCTCAGATCCTTCTGGGTACCCGTCACGTTTGGCATTGACTGACCAATTTGACCACTACACAATCAATCAATCAATTTAGTCTTTTAATAAGGGCACTTTATGCATACATTCGAGCCGATCTATCGCTAAAACGTAACTTAGTTAATCTCATTTCGTCAACATGTAAGTCTGAGGGTGTAAATCCCATCTTTTGTATTTTTATTTATTTCTTTTCGTTCAATTAATGTAAGATCCATGTCAGAAATAAATTCAAAACTGATTTCAATGTAAAACCTTTTTACAAAACTTTTTTAGTAGTCATCAGACGTCGAGAAGAAAAACAAAAGCATACAGGTCTAGAATGCAAAGAGAGAATAGAAGGGCCAGAACACTCGCGTACCTTAAAAGTGCGAACGAAGAGTTCAAGAACAACTCTTCTTCTTCTTCTTCTTCCTCTAGTTTCTATAAACTCGTTCTTATTTTATTTTCTTCGTTTATAAACTTTAAATCATATTTAATCTTTTATTTACTTTTTTTTTCTTGGCTTAGATCCCTAATAATTCAATATTAGCGGGTTTTCGTCTTTGAATCAAATTTGGGTTTTAGAGGTTCGATTCGTTCATATCAAATTTCCGGATTCATTGTTGATATATATTGTATAGTAATTAATATGTTAAATCACTTCTACTCGAGTCATAGGTCAATAATCCCTCCTAAATATACAAAACAACATTAACTGCTTGCGATTCTGACTTCACAGTCAGAATTCAACTCAAAAACATACGCAAGAAGTGATGCGCGTCTTCCAGGGGACGCTACTGTTGTTGCGCCTGTTCAGGGTTGACTTCTGTCCTTGAACTTCTGTTTTCGCCGTGACGTAGCTTTAATTATGTAATTAACTTATTATTAGTCGTATTATCGCTCCTAATTTTTCTTTAGTTTTTCAAACCTTTTCTTTTCTTCAAATCTCCATATTGAGTATATTTCTGACGTAGATCCCGTAATCCGTTGTAATCTCATTTAGTCATTGTAATTGAATGATTTATTTGCCTTTCGTATGTAATTAATTCTATATCCAAATTCGACACAATTGAGTGCTAATTACATGTTCACCGACATAGTCTAATTCACATGCTAGAATTATAACGTTGGATGTTGCATTGCATGCATATAATCGATAACATATCAAGTACGAACGATTTCCCTAATCATTAGTAGAGGCCGCTATCGAGGCGGGCGGGTATAGGTGTTCGAGTAAATAGCTTCCTAATACGTACCCTCACCCCTTACTCTAGATCTCTGTGAACATCCGTGTTCATTGGCATCCACGAGAGTCATTCTAGACATAGAATGCTAAGGGTAACGTGTTCTTAGTGTTCATGTCATTACTTTGTGTCTTCACATGGCATAAAGTATTCGAACGGTTCCAATTTCCCACAAAAATTGGTGTCGACTTCACAAATGCGTATCACTACGCTTGTCCCTGTTTCCATCTCGTGGTCCCCGCCGGCCGTGTACCACAGTTTGGCGACTCCGCTGGGGATAATACACTTACGTGTTATCCAGGGTGAAACTTGAACAAGGTTAAGGAATATTTTATACGAGACAGTTATCGGTTTTCATTACTCGACCTTCTTAGGTCATTTTATTCGGCCTTCCTAGGCTTAACCCAACCCATCTCGACAAATCGTCCTGTCAGGACGGTTTAAATTCCTACCTGGGCCTACGCATGGATAACGATTGACGTCAACCATACCGTGGTACATACTCATGTTAGTATCAAAAGCTTTCACTACTCGAGGCAATGGACTAGGCACCGACCTTACTCATGTTTGGCACAGACCTCTGCACATACCCTAGGTTTGATTGCTTGTGTTTGACCTATGTTATAGTTTTGATAATGACAAGTGTATGTATTTGATAATGTGGTTAATTGATAGATTTGATTAAATTGATATATCATATGCATGTAATTGTGTGCTTTAGTCTTATTATAGCTAACAACAATTACAAGTAAGGAGATCAAAGTTATAAGAGCTTGAGGCATAACTTTGAAGATTTCAGTGAGACAAAGTTATAAGAGCTTAAGCTATAACTTTGGAAGTTCATATGCAAATAGAATACCAAACTAGGTGTCAAGACAGAAATAGGAAGCACACAAGACAAGTAAACAAACAAGATAGAAACCATGAACTCAAGACTGTCAAGAGTAGCACAGACAGCTCTAAATTTAGTGAATCCTAAGCAAAACTCACTCACTAAGATTAGCACAAGTGAATGACTCAAGCTCAGGCCAACAAACTAAGACTAGTACAAGTTTGTTAAAGGTTTAAAGCTAACCAAGACTTGCACAAGTTAACAGGAAGTAGAGTAGAAACTCTGGTTTTCATTCATTCAATTCTGAGTTGTTTACATAGCAAAAGGGCTCCTTATATAGAGCATTACAACAGATCTCTACCACATAAAATAAAGCTACATCTAAGGGCTTGAAATGAGCTTTACAAAGACAACAAAACAAATGACAAAGTCTACTAATAAGAAGAGCTTAAACAGACTGCCAACTCTTCAGAAAAGTGAATGTAAAAGCAACCTTGTCCCTTTCCCAAAATAGCAATGTTGTGCTAGCTGTTTGTAGGGCTTGTCTTGGTTGTTTGCTGCTTCAAATGGAGTCTTGAGAGGGACTGCTATGACCTTCCCAACGTCCTTATTAATTCTACTGCAGGTCACACAAAAGTAAGATGCCTTTGAACTTCTTTGTTGGCCTCAATGTCTGCCTGGCTCTCAGAGTGACCTATGTCGTGTGGGCTGTTTTACTTGGACTTCCAAGGATAATTGGGAAAACTTATCCTAGACTTTTTTGTAGCCAGGGTCTCAACTAGATAGGAAAAGAAGTTGGAGCCCTTGCTTGGACAACTGTGGTAGGATATCTGGCCTAGAACTGGTGTTGGTCTGGGTTGGTTCTTCCTGATTTGCCTGAAGGGCTTTGGACCTTGTTGTTCTGGCTAGTGGTGCCTGTGTTGTTGCTTGGACGTGGTTTCCTTGAGGTACAAAGTGTGTTGATCCCCTAGCTCTTGCTTTGGTAAAGCTATAGCTATTCTAGTTATAACTTTAAAGAAACAGTTCAAGGAAGATCTACTTCAAATAACACCAGACTTAAGATGGAGAGTCTTTGTGATCAAGATAAAGTAATGATCCGTATACTAAAGATCTTTGTGAAGATTAGATTGTATCGGTCGTCATTCGTTAACTATTCCATTAGAGTGATTTTTATGTAAGTAAACCTATAACTATTTCACTTATAACTTTACATACTAAGTTCAAAGTTATAGTTATTTCACTTATAACTTTGAATGACGAAATTGATGCATGATTTTGGAAACAAAATCTTTTTAATGATTCCAAAAAGAGAAATAGTATTTTATATTTATCCAAAGTTTTATATAGTTTATGTATTTATGAAATTCTATTAATTAGTAATACAACTTATGGGTTGTCATGCTACCTAAGATTTCTAATACATTCTATCTCATTTTGTTGTTAACCTAATAAGCCCACATAGTAGTTGTGCCACCTAGGGTTTTGAAATACCTAGGGTTTGTGCCTCCTAGGGTTGCGTGAATATGGACAACAACCTAGGGTTGCGTGAAGAAGAGGAAAATGGCCTCTTTGGCCCTCTTTATTTCTTTATTCCGTTACTCACATATTTCATTGATTAATTAATTAAGTAATTAATTATACATCATATAAATCGAAAAAGTGGGGCTACTTTTTAATACTTAATTCCCCCCTCCCCCACTTTCGTATTCGATCAATAGACTTTACAGCTTGGTATGGCAACCCACCCTTTAAGCCAAATCCATTTTAAATGCACTCAGCATACCGTTTTAATGCCTGTATAAATGTGTATAACCTCTACGTGATCATTAATTTGTAAATAAAACCATGACGAACTTTTAAAATCCTTTTTAAAACTGTAAAACATTTTCAATGGTGGCCTAAAATAGCGCAAAATGAGTCGAAAATCTGCCCAAGTGTCCAATCAAAATCGTCTTTTCTCCACTTTAAGTCAACACTCCTACAACCAAACTACGGTTGCCTAGGACAAACAATTCCAAAACAAGTCATTTTCAAGATTCACTTAAACACAATGGCACACTCCCACATCACAAGTCGAGTCTTTTTTAGTAAGTGTGCTAGAATGGTCGATCATGTTGTGATCCGTCTTCGGTCTTTTACCTCAGTTTCCAAGATGCCTGGAACTAGTCAAGCAAGCGTTCATCAACGCGAGCAAAATGGTAATAATCTAGGCCTAGCTACGCTCATCCGTCTCCAAACAAGTCAAGACCAAGCTTATGCCCGCCTCAATGCCATTGAAGGCCGAATTGTTGTCGTAGAAAGTAGGATGCCTCCTGCAGACATTCCTGACCCTAGTGTACACGATAACATTCCACCCAACATGTGACAACCATAAGTCAATCCCCCGCCAGTTCTTACGGAAGCGGAAAAGAGACTCCAATACCTGGAGGAGCAACTTGTACCTCAAGGGATATGACATCTACAGGGAGAATAATCGCAAATATGAAGCGGTAAATGCCCAATTGCCAACCAACTTCAACATGACTGACATCCCAAAATTCAAGGGGTATGAAAACCCTTTGAATGATATCCGTGCCTTTAAGGATTACGTGTCTATCAAAGGCATCAAACCTGGGATGTTCCTAAGGATCTTTCCTCCATCTCTCGACACCATTCCTAAGCAGTGGTTATATTCTCTTGAACACAAGAAAACTGTAACCTGGGATGATGCCACAATTGAGTTCGCCAAACAATACGCAGATAATGCCGAAATCCAAGTCAATATGCGTACTCTAGAGGTTCTTACCCAAAATGAAAAAGAAGGTTTCACCGACTTCCTAAGTAGGTGGAGGAAGACTAGCACACAGCTAGTTGAACGTCCAGACGAAGCCACTCTTGTGGAAAAGTTCGTGGACAACATGAGACCTATTTAGGCAAACAATCTTAGGTATCAAAACATAAAGTCTTTTAAAGATTTAACCGTGCTAGGAACAAGAATCGAAGACGACATTCGAAAAGGGCACTTGTCCCAAACGATAGGTCGCGGATACCAAGTCACAACAACTCGTTCTTACGGCCCTAATAACAAAACCGTTGAAGTCAATCTTGTCGAACCATCCAAAAAGAACAACCCACAAAGGAAGTTCACAAGCATCAGTGATATATATACCAATACCTTGAAAAGGTTGATACAACAAGGCAAACTCCAACCCATAGGACCTACATCTGATTCAGAAAAGAAAACTAGGTTTTGGGATAAGAAGGCCTACTGCGAATATCACATAAGTAAAGGGCATGATACAGAGAAATGCTTCAAATTAAAGCACGCCATTCAAGATATGATTGAAGATGGTCGTCTACCTATACCTCCCGGAGATAAGCCTAAAAACAATAAGAATCCTCTTGGAGTTCTGATGATTACAAACGAGGAATCCACCTTGGATTTTTCACATCTCATTTCCCCAATCGAAATGAGATTCACATGTTAGAAAATGAGGGAAGATACTCCAGCATTTCTCCTAGCATCAATGACATCGTTGCATGGGCTAAGAGTGTGAGTAGACAAGTTTCGGAACTTGAAACCACTGCACCATCTCTACGCATTCCAGGGGCCTCGCCCTAAGAAACCGTACCCCAAAGTCCAATTCTATCTCAAGAGACTACGATGCAAGAGGTGATCACCACATGTGAGGACCTAGTCAAACAAATAATTGCTTTGGAAGCCGAAATCATTAGACTAAGAGAACTCAATACCGTAAACGGAATATTCGCCGATGGCGACAACTGGCTCTCCGCCGCCCAAATGAGATGTCTACCATCCCATTTCTCAGCACACTTAGGTTCGCCCAGCAGCTGGCGTCCACCTCGTCCTACGTTGGCCCTCCTAGGGACCTCCTCAGCCTCCCCGGCCTCCTCAAACATCCCAGTCGACATCTCTTCTCCCACATGGGAAGAAGAAGGCTCAAGGTCTACATCCATAGGTTTTCCCTGACGCAGAAGGAATATCACCTGCAAAACCGAGGTCATTTCAAGTCATTTTAAGACATTTCAAGCGTTTTTAAGCTCAAAAAGGGAGTTTTCCGGCCGTCTTTGGCCATTCATTCCGAAACCCGACTACACATGTAAGGGTGGGGTTAAGTCAATCATGTCAATTATATTCCAAGCCTAGTCGCGGGTTTGAGTGGAAATTTCGACAGCATTTCGCTATGATAGCGGTTATGCCCTACAAAAGCGTCATGCAGAAGCTGTCGCAAATAAAAAATCCGACTTCACAAAAACTTTACCTATTACACAAGGGTTCCTAAACAGCAAGTTTCATCCAAAATGGACAATCCTAAATTGATTTTCAAGACGATTTTTAAATTAGTAGAGTGACCGTCTCATTTGTTCAAAATTTGACGAAAACACAAAAGGAATACATGGTTATGATCCTAACAAGGCCAATTGTTCATTTCTACTATAAATTTCTATAATACAAGTCAAATGGAGGCAAACCCCCAAATCTTCGACATTTTCAAAGGGAAGAACCCTAATTTCAAACTCTAATTCAAGCAAAATTAAGAGTTTAGAGCAAGGATAAGATACATACCTCGATTAGTCATGCTTTGTGGTTTTACTTAATCAAGTTTCGAAAACTTTTGGTTGGAATTTGAGTGGTTTTAAAGTATTTTTGTGTTTCGAAATAATGAGAATAAAGTTCGTCTGTCGCGCTTTTACTCTGATAGGGATGAGAACGGGAAATGACGTAGAAACTGCTGCGCCTTTTCCAAAGGTCGCAGCTCTTGCTGCACCTATTCCCCAGCAAGATTTCATTTCAATTTAAAAATTCGTTACAAGTTTGTTATTTGTGGGCCCAAATCTTGTGCGCCTCTTCTCCGACATCTTATTTCACAAGCTTGGTTCTTTTTCAAGATCCGTGCCTTGACAGGCTTCAAAACCGTCACATGACGTTATTATCTCAGCAGGGACCCACCTTTCGGACATACAATCTGTGGGCCCGTTTTTTATTACCAGAATTTTTCTCGCCACAACTGAGCAGATTCCCTGAAATGATTCGATCCAGACAAAGTCTTCCATATATCAATTTTTGAAAATTTCTTTCAATATACATGTTTCCCCAACGACAGTTTGCCTGAGGACAGAGACAGGTAGTGTAACACCCGCAAATGTACCCTATTTTTATAAGTAAAATATTTTACGGATACTTTTCAGCAAATGTTTGTTTTAATTTGGAATTTAATTTTCCGAGTCGAATTTAGAATTTCCGAGTTCATATTTGGATATTACGCAAGATTTCAAGTAAATCCCGTCTTAAGTCATCTTTGACTTTTGTTGACTTTTTCCCTTACTCTTCTCATACTCCCCTTAACCTATTTCATTCCAACACAAACACAACTCAACATTTCTTCTTCCTTAATAAATTCCAAAACCTAGCTTCCATAATCTTCCAACTTTAGATTCGTCATAACTCATTCGTTTCCCGCTCAAATTCTCGTAAGTTCGTCTTATTCTTTCCCTCTTAGCTTCCTCTATCCGTTTTGGTAATAAATTTACCGTCCTTCTCGCTTTTCAAACTTTCCGTCTTTCTCAAGGTGAAGTATATTCATCTTTTTATTAACTATTTGTAGGTAGTGACCTTCAAGATCCCGACAAAGACTATTTCTTAATCGAAGAGGACCTTGACGCGGAGTAAAGACGCAATAAGGTAACGGTGAAGGGTTACTCGATATCATTTACGTGTTTTACGTGTTTTCTATGCTAGGAATCGTATTTAGAATATGATTAGTAAGCTTAGGACTTGTATTGTTGTTGATGGTTGTTGTTGTTGAGTATTGATATAAGAATGGATGATTTATGTTGGTAATCGATAATTGTTAAATGTCGATCCTTAGGTGAAATGGTGAATTTCGTGTGATTTGGACCCCAGCCGGCCGACCGGCAGCCGGTCAACCCACCGGCTGGGGCAGTGGCTGCATTTTTATTATGTTACGTAAAATGTTGATGCATGAATTGGTCTCAGCCGGCCGACCGGCAGCTGGTCGGCTGACCGGCTGAGACACCCCTCACTTCCCCTTTGATTTTCTCATGTGCCTTTGGTCCCAGCCGGGTAGCCGGCAGCCGGTCCCCTTGACCGGCTGGGACACCCTGACATTTCATTTTTGTTTTCATATCATACATGGCGTCAGCCGGTTGGCCGGCAGCCGGTCCACCTGACTGGCTGGCACCTGCTGGTCTTTGTTTGTATTTCTTGTTTACGATTTCATTTATAATAATTTCGATCGTTCGTTTATCGTATAAGTTTACGTAGTGACTTATAATATTAATGTTTTGAATATATGATATTTCATTCGCTTGTATCACATGTTTTGTGACGGTTTTTGGTATGTCCCACTTTGAGTCGGTTTTTACAAAGGTTACGGTTTGAGCACTATTTTGTTATGTGCTTTGTGCTCTCATTCCCTTGGCTACCTCCACGTTCGTAAGGCTGGAATGTCGGAACGGGGAGGTATCCTACTGCTTAAATTGCATGTGGTTAGTGGGCATACGACGACGTTGTTGGGAGTTGAACGATTGCGTTGATCGACCCGGCCGTCAAATGTTGTTTACTTGCGAGGTGGTGTTATTTGCATGTAGCGTACCGCTTGTTATGTGGCTTGAGCTCTTTTCCGCCTCTTTCGTGAATTATTCTACCGAATTTGGGGTACTCGGCGTCAATGATTGACCGAGAGTGGATGAAAATGTCATCGCTTGTCGAATCGGAAAATGCTTATTCCGAGAGTCTGGCCAGGTTTAGACTAGGAACCGTATTTTTATCCTAGTCCTACCAGGAGGAAACTAGTCTACATATACGAAATGAATTGAATCGTATATGCGTTCAAGGAATTACCCCGTGGATGCCTGTTAATCATACTTGCCATGTACACGGTGCTAGTGCGTTTCATTTACCGTGAGAGAGGTCGTCATTGTATTGTTATGTGAGGATGGGTGATTACATGATTGATTATTCATGGTCATACCATGACTTGGCATGGTTTGTTTGTCGAGTCTCAATCTTATCAAACTTATACCGCTAACGTGAGATGCAAGCCCTAGTGAGCGTATTCGGTTGCCTAAGAGTGTCTTCCCCGAGTCTTTGTATAACATGATGGATTCGGATTTGTATTACATATGCTCTTATCATTATATATTGAATTACCTATCTATCCTTATCGTATCTCACATGTATATCTATATATGCATGCTTCTACTTTTGTATTTCCTTTTATGTACGTTTAATGTGATATGGCTGGGAGAACCCGGAGTTATTCCCCACTGACTGTGGTGTTCATGTTTTTCATGGATGAACAGGTTGCTTGATTTGGATGGCTTTTTGCTATGATATTTTGGGTTCGGGTGTGAGCTAGCGGGCGTTGTCCCTGGATTGAACACCTCTAGACGTTATTTTAGCTAGTTTGCTAAATCACTTTGACATTTATAACATTTTGAGAGACTTCGTCTCTTTGTTGTATTTCATACTTTAGTTTGTAATATTTGACACTCCTCGTATACTGCTTCTTGCATGTATAAAAGTTTTAAAAACTTCATATTTCCGCTATATAATTCACATGCTTGTATGTTTTATATTTCCGCATTCGCGAGGGTTGTCATAGTTGGTATCAGAGCTTTATCGCTCCCGACGCACACAAGTGAACCCTAAACTTAAACTACTTGACCTTGAAATAATAAATGAGAGATGGGTAGAAATTAAGGACTTTACTTGGTAGTCTCTTTGTTTATGCTAAGTGTTACGATTAACTTGTTATATTCTTGTTTCTTATGAAGATGGTTGGACCTCGAGTAGAAGAGAACGTTATTCTCGGGGCTCTTACTCAATTTTTGAGAAATCCACAAGATGCGGCTAATGCTCGTGCCAACCAAGTCCCTCCTCATAGAGAAGACAATTGCCAAAGAGGCTATGCTTGGGTGGCTAGCCAAATTGCTAGGAGCAATATTACGCCTTATGGTGGAGAGCCGGACCCTACCGAGCTCTCGGAATGGTTTCGAGAGATGGAGAAGCAATTTGACTTATACCAAGTCCGTGAAGAGGACAAGGTAAGGATTGCTCAGTTCTTCCTGGTAAGGGAGGCAAACTACTGGTGGTCGATTTCCAATCCCACCGCTATTCTTGAAATCAATTTCGAGTGGGAATGTTTCAAGTCTCTTGTTGAGGACCGATTTTACCCCATGAAGCTCAAGCAGCAAAGACTCAGAGAATTCATCGTTTTCAAACAAGGTGATTTGATGACCCAAGACTTCACCACTCAATTCAACAAGCTTGCTCGCTTTGCGCCAGGACTCATCAAGGATGATGAAGATCGAGCTTTTTACTATCGTAATAAGCTAAGTACTTTGCTCCAAAGCAAAGTAAGGAGGAGCTCTACATCTTTCCGAGAATCGTATGATGATGCCCTTCGGGCCGAGGACTCCATGAAGGCCTTTAGAGATGGGGCGAAGATGAAGAGTCCATCTCCTTTTTCCTCTTTCAATTTAAGGTCAAACTTCCATGACAAAATACCTTTCACTCCCTCTTCTTCTAATGTCTATGCTAACCAGAGACGTTTCAATGCTCCCCCTCAAGCTCAAGCTCAAAGTCGATTTTGTGACGGTTGTAGGAAACCCTTTCACCCGGGAGTAGAATGCTATGATAGGCCCCTCTTTTGCTTTTTCTGCAAGAAGCCTGGACACCTCATTCGTGGGTGCCCCGATCGTCAGACTCCCGCACCCGGTGCCAAAACTAAAGGATCCAGCTATGTACTCAGCCGAGCCGAAGTCGATGCCCCCCCGGAGATCGTGTCTGGTAGTTCACTTTCTTAAAGCAACCTCGTATTCCTTTTTCGCCTTCGTCTTTTAATTCCATCTTATCGTAGTCTTTAATGATGCTTCCTAATGTTCCTTGTATCATGTTCTTTTATCCCTACTCTCTTGAGAGGTAGTTTTCTTTTTAGCTAACGTAAGGATTAGTAGGTGTGTTTTGAAGAAGTTTCAAAAATGGTACCTACCCGTCCTATTGAGCTAGTTTCATGTTTAGAGGATTATAAGGAATTTAGGATAAGTTAGGATGAAACTCTCCTAGTGGTTTTAGACTATGAAAGCTTGATGTTGCAATATCATTTTTAGGATCGAAATAAGCAAAATGATAGTTGGTTGTCGTGGTTAAGAATTTTAGTGATTTCTTTAAATGTTACTTGGGAAATTGTTGTCTTTAAATGTTGGACCCTAACGGGAATAATTACTTTGTGGAATTTAGATTGGATGACCAAACTTGAGGAATATTGTCATAAGCGAAATCCGTTGTATTAAGAGTCTTAAGGAGCTAAATAAATTGATTTACGGTCGCATTGCCCTATGATTGGCAAAAGTTAAGTGAGATGAGATTTTGTGACTAATCTCTTTTGAGGTTTGTGATTTAACTTTTGAAGATGAGAAAGTTCATTGTTAATAAGTTAGGATATTGAGTTTTGGAATAAATTGGATCAAAGGATTTCATGGTAAGTCTCTTTTACCTTGTGGTTGTTAGCGATCATGTTTTCTTAGAGATAAATATTTTTTTGGTGGTTTCTAATAAGAATTTTAAGGGAGCTAAGGAGATTAGAGTACGAAATAAATCATTCATGTGGGTTGTTAGTTGTGGAGTCTACCGTGCCGATGGACCTTAGAAGATTCTAATTGGATTTGAATAATTTAGATTTGTTACTCGAAGTTTCATGATTATGAAATATTTGTGTTAGGAATCTGATGATTGAAAATGTTGAGGATAAATTGCATTCTCTTGAGGGCTAGTTTACTCGTGGAGTTAGTGATGTCGAGTTGCGATCGACGTTTGAATTGCCATAGATGGAAGATAGTATTGTGGTTCATTCCTCTCTTTTCCCTCAAATTGATACTTACTGAATCCGCTACTCTTCAATCTTTTCCCTTTTTGGTCCATTTTGCTCGTTGGACGTACCTCCTAGTATCGCGATTTGTGATTTCGATGTTCGAAGTTCGCTCTAAGTTCGGGTAATGTCTTTTTATTTTGATTTTTCTTTGAGAAAACCTTCAAATCTCCATATTGTATTTCTAATTTAACTTTTCAAAGTAGTCTAAAGATGGACTTTGTATCCTCTTCTTGGAGAAAATAGATTATTTCGCTTTTATATTTGGATTTTGTGTTTGGTTGGGTGTTTAGACTTGTTATTGGAGACGTCTGGTGACTAGTCCTGCACTTACTAACGCTTGCTTTGATTTTCGATTTTACTATTTCGACATTGCTTTGATTTGGATAACTAGAGTACTCGTTCGCGACGGGCACTCCTGCGATCCGTAAATAAAGTTTCGCACTTGTGAAAATATTCTTAAACCATTTTCGAGATGATCACCATTTCATAAATGTTTTTCCCTTATAAAAGTTTTCGTATTAATTTTGAAAACCGATTCTTGTCCTTGATACTTTTATTTTCTACTCTCAAGTTTCGAGGACGAAACTTTTTACAAGGTGGGGTGATTATAACACCCGCAAATGTACCCTATTTTTATAAGTAAAATATTTTACGGATACTTTTCAGCAAATGTTTGTTTTAATTTGGAATTTAATTTTCCGAGTCGAATTTAGAATTTCCGAGTTCATATTTGGATATTACGCAAGATTTCAAGTAAATCCCGTCTTAAGCCGTCTTTGACTTTTGTTGAATTTTTCCCTTACTCATCTCATACTCCCCTTAACCTATTTCATTCCAACACAAACACAACTCAACATTTCTTCTTCCTTAAGAAATTCCAAAACCTAGCTTCCATAATCTTCCAACTTTAGATTCGTCATAACTCATTCGTTTCTCGCTCAAATTCTCGTAAGTTCGTCTTATTCTTTCCCTCTCAGCTTCCTCTATCCGTTTTGGTAATAAAATTACCGTACTTCTCGCTTTTCAAACTTTCCGTCTTTCTCAAGGTGAAGTATATTCATCTTTTTATTAACTATTTGTAGGTAGTGACCTTCAAGATCCCGACAAAGACTATTTCTTAATCGAAGAGGACCTTGACGCGGAGTAAAGACGCAATAAGGTAACGGTGAAGGGTTACTCGATATCATTTACGTGTTTTACGTGTTATCTATGCTAAGAATCGTATTTAGAATATGATTTGTAAGCTTAGGACTTGTATTGTTGTTGATGGTTGTTGTTGTTGAGTATTGATATGAGAATGGATGATTTATGTTGGTAATCGATAATTGTTAAATGTCGATCCTTAGGTGAAATGGTGAATTTCGTGTGATTTGGACCCCAGCCGGCCGGCCGGCAGCCGGTCAACCTACCGGCTGGGGTAGTGGCTGCATTTTTATTATGTTACGTAAAATGTTGATGCATGAATTGGTCTCAGCCGGCCGACCGGCAACTGGTCGGCTGACCGGCTGAGACACCCCTCACTTCCCCTTTGATTTTCTCATGTGCCTTTGGTCCCAGCCGGGTAGCCGGCAGCCGGTCCCCTTGACCGGCTGGGACACCCTGATATTTCATTTTGGTTTTCATATCATACATGGCGTCAGCCGGGTGGCCGGCAGCCGGTCCACCTGACCGGCTGGCACCTGCTGGTCTTTGTTTGTATTTCTTGTTTACGATTTCATTTATAATAATTCCGATCGTTCGTTTATCGTATAAGTTTACGTAGTGACTTATAATATTAATGTTTTGAATATATGATATTTCATTCGCTTGTATCACATGTTTTTTGACGGTTTTTGGTATGTCGCACTTTGAGTCGGTTTTTACAAAGGTTACGGTTTGAGCACTATTTTGTTATGTGCTTTGTACTCTCCTTCCCTTGGCTACCTCCACGTTCGTAAGGCTGGAATGTCGGAACGGGGAGGTATCCTACTGCTTAATTTCATGTGTTAATGGGCATACGACGACGTTGTTGGGAGGCGAACACATTGCGTTGATCGACCCGGCCGTCAAATGTTGTGTACTTGCGAGGTGGTGTTATTTGCATGTAGCGTATTGCTTGTTATGTGGCTCGAGCTCTTTTCCGCCTCTTTCGTGAATTATTCTACCGAATTTGGGGTACTCGGCGTCAATGATTGACCGAGTCTTGGATGCGAAATGTCATCGCTTGTCGAATCGGAAAATGCTTATTCCGAGAGTCTGGCCAGGTTTAGACTAGGAACCGTATTTTTATCCTCGTCCTACCAGGAGGAAACTAGTCTACATATATGAAATGAATTGAATCGTATATGCGTTCAAGGAATTACCCCGTGGATGCCTGTTAATCATACTTGCCATGTACACGGTGCTAGTGCGTTTCATTTACCGTGAGAGAGGTCGTCATTGTATTGTTATGTGTGGATGGGTGATTACATGATTGATTATTCATGGTCATACCATGACTTGGCATGGTTTGTTTGTCGAGTCTCAATCTTATCAAACTTATACCGCTAACGGTGAGATGCAAGCCCTAGTGAGCGTATTCGGTTGCCTAAGAGTGTCTTCCCCGAGTCTTTGTATAACATGATGGATTCGGATTTGTATTACATATGCTCTTATCATTATATATTGAATTGCCTATCTATCCTTATCGTATTTCACATGTATATCTATATATGCATGCTTCTACTTTTGTATTTCCTTCTATGTACGTTTAATGTGATATGGCTGGGAGAACCCGGAGTTACTCCCCACTGACTGTGGCGTTCATGTTTTTCATGGATGAACAGGTTGCTTGATTTGGATGGCTTTTTGCTTATGATATTTTGGGTTCGGGTGTGAGCTAGCAGGCGTTGCCCCTGGAATAATTACCTCTAGACGTTATTTTAGCTAGTTGCTAATCACTTTGACATTTATAACTTTTTGCTTGATTTCATACTTTAGTTTGTAATATTTGACACTCCTCGTATACTTCTTCTTGCATGTATAAAAGTTTTAAAAACTTCATATTTCCGCTATATAATTCACATGCTTGTATGTTTTATATTTCCACATTCGCGAGGGTTGTCACAGGTAGATTCTCACATAGGACGGCTGGCGAGCCTTATAACGCACCATATTCAAGCGGCTGGCGCGCCTCACGACGCAACCTCACTCGACGGCTTGCGAGCCTTACATCGCAACCTCAGTCCAAATAAGAAGATGCCTCAGGTATGACTCCTTCTTATGGCTGGCGAGCTTTTATATGTAGTCTAATGGACTTTAAACGACCCTCCCTGATGGTCAACAGACTTTAAAATGTTCCCGACGACATGTCCTTCGTTCAGACCCCTTGAGCCGCCTCGCGTCGCCATAGACCTGATGGCTATACATTGACTTTTGCCTTGTCCAAGCCTCACTTCTACACCTTCCACCAACCACCCAGTTATGATTGGGCCGCATGTTTGGTACGCGGAACGATTTATAATAATTCATAAGTTTATCGTCAAGTGATAGCTCAAACACTTATGTCTATCGCTTGCTCGTCATCTACGCACCGGTACGGTCGTTTTGACAGTCGTTAGAGTTCTTTTGGAGTCCGGGTCGAAAACCGCTTCATTTTCCAGAAACCGTTTTAAAACTCCGAGTCAACGGTCTAGAATATTCTGGATATTTTAATAATATTTCAAATTCTATCTCTTTCTAATAAATATATCTCGTATATTTTTAAAATAGAAGTATAGATCTACCACAATTTCGTAATAGAAACGTAAAAATCTTTCTTCCGCATAAGGAAATTAACCTTTGGGAAATGACGCATCATGTGCTGCGCCTCATCGAAGGATCGCAATTCCTGTTGCGCCCCTTCCCCAGCCTGTTTTATCCGTTTTCGGATAAGTTTGAGTTGTTCTTGAACTCTTCGTATTTTCTGCTATAAAAGGAGAGCTTCGTTCGCACTTTTAAGGCACGCGAGTGTTCAGCCCCTTCTCTTCTCTCTTTGCATTCTAGACCTTGCTCTAAGCTATCGACATCTACGTGCTTGATCAATCAACCACTTAAGCTCAGATCCTTCTGGGTACCCGTCACGTTTTGCATTGACTGACCAATTTGACCACTACACAATCAATCAATCAATTTAGTCCTTTAATAAGGGCACTTTATGCATACATTCGAACCGAGCTATCGCTAAAACGTAACTTAGTTAATCTCATTTCGTCAACATGTAAGTTTGAGGGTGTAAATCCCATCTTTTGTATTTTTATTTATTTCTTTTCGTTCAATTAATGTAAGATCCATGTCAGAAATAAATTCAAAACTGATTTCAATGTAAAACCTTTTTACAAAACTTTTTTAGTAGTCATCAGACGTTGAGAAGAAAAGCAGAAGCATACAGGTCTAGAATGCAAAGAGAGAATAGAAGGGCCAGAACACTCGCGTGCCTTAAAAGTGCGAACAAAGAGTTCAAGAACAACTCTTCTTCTTCTTCTTCTTCTTCTTCTTCCTCCTCTAGTTTCTATAAACTCGTTCTTATTTTATTTTCTTCGTTTATAAACTAGAAATCATATTTAATCTTTTATTTACTTTTTTGTTCTTGGCTTAGATCCCTAATAATTCAATATTAGCGGGTTTTCGTCTTTGAATGAAATTTGGGTTTTAGAGGTTCGATTCGTTCATATCAAATTTCCGGATTCATTGTTGATATATATTGTATAGTAATTAATATGTTAAATCACTTCTACTCGAGTCATAGGTCAATAATCCCTCCTAAATATACAAAACAACATTAACTGCTTGCGATTCTGACTTCACAGTCAGAATTCAACTCAAAAACATACGCAAGAAGTGATGCGCGTCTTCCAGCGGACGCTATTGTTGTTGCGCCTGTTCAGGGTTGACTTCTGTCCTTGAACTTCTGTTTTCGCCTTGACGTAGCTTTAATTATGTAATTAACTTATTATTAGTCGTATTATAGCTCCTAATTTGTCTTTAGTTTTTCAAACCTTTTCTTTTCTTCAAATCTCCGTTTTGAGTATATTTCTGACGTAGATCCCGTAATCCGTTGTAATCTCATTTAGTCATTGTAATTGAATGATTTATTTGCCTTTCGTATGTAATTAATTCTAGATCCAAATTCGACACAATTGAGTGCTAATTACATGTTCACCGACATAATGTAATTCACATGCTAGAATTAAAACGTTGGATGTTTCATTGCATGCATATAATCGATAACATATCAAGTACGAACGATTTCCCTAATCATTAGTAGAGGCCGCTATCGAGGCGGGCGGGTATAGGTGTTCGATTAAATAGTTTCCTAATACGTATCCTCACCCCTTACTCTAGATCTCTGTGAACATCCGTGTTCATTGGCATCCCAAGAGTCATTCTAGACATAGAATGCTAAGGGTAACGTGTTCTTAGTGTTCATGTCATTACTTTGTGTCTTGACATGGCATAAAGTATTCGAACGGTTCCAATTTCCCACAAAAATTGGTGTCGACTTCACAAATTTGTATCACTACGCTTGTCCCTGTTTCCATCTCGTGGTCCCCGCCGGCCGTGTACCACAATTTGGCGACTCCGCTGGGGATAATACACTTACGTGTTATCCAGGGTGAAACTTGAACAAGGTTAAGGAATATTTTATACGAGACAGTTATCGGTTTTCATTACTCGACCTTCTTAGGTCATTTTATTCGGCCTTCCTAGGCTTAACCCAACCCATCTCGACCAATCGTCCTGTCAGGACGGTCCAAATTCTTACCTTGGCCTACGGATGGATAACGATTGACGTCAACCATACCGTGGTACATACTCATGTTAGTATAAAAAACTTTCACTACTCGAGGCAATGGACTAGGCACCGACCTTACTCATGTTTGGCGCAGACCTCTCCACATACCCTAGGTTTGATTGCTTGTGTTGGACCTATGTTATAGTTATGATAATGACAAGTGTATGTATATGATAATGTGGTTAAGTGATAGATTTGATTAAATTGATATATCATATGCATGTAATTGTGTGCTTTAGTCTTATTATAGCTAACAACAATTACAAGTAAGGAGATCAAAGTTATAAGAGCTTGAGGCATAACTTTGAAGATTTCAGTGAGACAAAGTTATAAGAGCTTAAGCTATAACTTTGGAAGTTCATATGCAAGTGGAATACCAAACTGCAATGAAACTATTCAGAAAACAAGCTAAACAATGACAAATTGAACTAAGGTTAGACACTTGGAAATTGCTCTGTTTTTGTTTGGACTGAATGCTGAAAGAAGAAGATAGAACCTTAACCAAAGCACAAAGCCAATGGTTGAGTGTTGAACCTTGATCCCAGCACTCAGCTAAGGGTCTAAGCTCACTTCCAAGTACACAGCAATGGAAGTTTTCTCAAGCACACAGCCAAGAGATATCAACAGAAACAATGGTTTCAGTTTTTGTGTTTACTTCAAATCTACCTTTCATTCATTAGGAATAAGCCTTATATAGGCAATGAGATTACATCTTACTCGTTCAATACATCCTAGGGCCACAATTGGCTTGCAAAAGAAATAGAAATAACAGCTACATTGTTCAGAACTAAAGCAATAAAGTAGAAAAGCAGTTCTAATGAGACAATCTGACTTAATTGGGTTGTTTAGGTTGATCTGGTGAAGGAGTGGACTTTCAAGCTTGATTCTTGAGCTCAACTGAAGTGGGATGAATGCCAAAGGTCCTGCTAAAAGGCCCTCGAGCTGGTTTGATCAAAATAGGAAAGTTTGATAGTGACATTTGAACTACTGCAAAAAGGACTGAATTCTGGACAGTTTGAGTTTGTCCCTAAGCTAACTTTTTGTGTATGCATTTCCTGGAGAAGAAATCCTGGATAAAGTTGTAGAGGACCCTCCCTAGGACTAAGATTGATGGTTGGTTAGGCTTGTTTGAGTGTGTGAGGCCCCCATGGACCCTGTTTAGAAAGACTGTGACTGACTGCTTGTGGCTGAAGGTTGTTATTGTTGTGTTGGGTTTGTTTTGCTGTTGGTTGTGTGTTGTTGTGGCTAAGTCTTGGGAAGTGGATGGCTAGGCTTTGTTCTGGCTGGTGTGGTGTTGTCTTTGCTGGCCTGAGGTGGTGGTTACTTGGACTGAATAAAACATTGTCATAACTAGTCATGGTGTTGGCTGTATTGTTGTTGTTGCCTTGAATGATGTTGTTGTCTTGATGTTGAGTTTGTGTCTTGCCTTGATCATGTACTCCTGTTGCACAAACTAGGTGTCAAGACAGAAATAGGAAGCACACAAGACAAGTAAACAAACAAGATAGAAACCATGAACTCAAGACTGTCAAGACTAGCACAGACAACTCTAAATTTAGTGAATCCTAAGCAAAACTCACTCACTAAGATTAGAACAAGTGAATGACTCAAGCTCAGGCCAACAAACTAAGACTAGTACAAGTTTATTAAAGGTTTTGAGCTAACCAAGACTTGCACAGGTTAACAGTTTGTTAAAGGTTTGGAGCTAACCAAGACTTGCACATGTTAACAGAAAGTAGAGTAGAAACTATGGTTTTCATTCATTCAATTCTGAGTTGTTTACATAGCAAAAGGGCTCCTTATATAGAGCATTACAAGAGATCTCTACGACATAAAATAAAGCTACATCTAAGGGCTCGAAATGAGCTTTACAAAGACAACAAAACAAATGCAAAAGTCTACTAATAAGACGAGCTTAAACAGACTGCCAAGTCTTCAGAAAAGTGAATATAAAAGCAACCTTGTCCCTTTCCCAAAATAGCAATGTGGTGCTGGCTGTTTGTAGGGCTTGTCTTGGTTGTTTGCTGCTTCAAATGGAGTCTTGAGAGGGACTACTATGACCTTCCCAACGTCCTTATTAATTCTACTGCAGGTCACACAAAAGTAAGATGCCTTTGCACTTCTTTGTTGGCCTCAATGTATGCCTGGCTCTCAGAGTGACCTATGAACTTGTGGGCTGTTTTACTTGGACTTCCAAGGATAATTGGGAAAACTTATCCTAGACTTTTGTGTAGCCAGGGTCTCAACTAGATAGGAAAAGAAGTTGGAGCCCTTGCTTGGACAACTGTTGTAGGATATCTGGCCTAGAACTGGTGTTGGTCTGGGTTGGTTCTTCCTGATTTGCCTGAAGGGCTTTGGACCTTGTTGTTCTGGCTAGTGGTGCCTGTGTTGTTGCTTGGACATGGTTTCCTTGAGGTACAAAGTGTGTTGATCCCCTAGCTCCTGCTTCGGTAAAGCTATAGCTATTCTGGTTATAACTTTAAAGAAACAATTCAAGGAAGATCTACTTCAAATAACACAAGACTTAAGATGGAGAGTCTTTGTGATCAAGATAAAGCGATGATCCGTATACAAAAGATCTTTTTGAAGATTAGATTGTATCGGTCGTCATTCGTTAACTATTCCATTAGAGTGATTTTTATGTAAGTAAAGTTATAACTATTTCACTTATAACTTTACATACTAAGTTCAAAGTTATAGCTATTTCACTTATAACTTTGAATGACGAAATTGATGCATGATTTTGGAAACAAAATCTTTTTAATGATTCCAAAAAGAGAAATAGTATTTTATATTTATCCAAAGTTTTATATAGTTTATGTATTTATGAAATTCTATTAATTAGTAATACGACTTATGGGTTGTCATGCTACCTAAGATTTCTAATACATTCTATCTCATTTTGTTGTTAACCTAATAAGCCCACCTAGTAGTTGTGCCACCTAGGGTTTTGAAATACCTAGGGTTTGTGCCTCCTAGGGTTGCGTGAATATGGACAACAACCTAGGGTTGCGTGAAGAAGAGGAAAATGGCCTCTTTGGCCCTCTTTATTTCTTTATTCCGTTACTCACATATTTCATTGATTAATTAATTAAGTAATTAATTATACATCATATAAATCGAAAAAGTGGGGCTACTTTTTAATACTTAATTCCCCCCTCCCCTTCTTTCGTATTCGATCAATAGACTTTACCGCTTGGTATGGCAACCCACCCTTTAAGCCAAATCCATTTTAAATGCACTCAGCATACCGTTATAATGCCTGTATAAATGTGTATAACCTCTACGTGATCATTAATTTGTAAATAAAACCATGAAGAACTTTTAAAATCCTTTTCAAAACTGTAAAACATTTTCAATGATGGCCTAAAATAGCGCAAAATGAGTCGAAAATCTGCCCAAGTGTCCAATCAAAATTGTCTTTTCTCCACTTCAAGTCAACACTCCTACAACCACACTACGGTTGCCTAGGACAAACAATTCCAAAACCAGTCATTTTCAAGATTCACTTAAACACAATGGCACACTCCCACTTCACAAGTCGAGTCTTTTTTAGTAAGTGTGCTAGAATGGTCGATCGTGTTGTGATCCGTCTTCGGTCTTTTACCTCAGTTTCCAAGATGCCTGGAACTAGTCAAGCAAGCGTTCATCAACGCGAGCAAAATGGTAATAATCTAGGCCTAGCTACGCTCATCCGTCTCCAAACAAGTCAAGACCAAGCTTATGCCCGCCTCAATGCCATTGAAGGCCGAATTGTTGTCGTAGAAAGTAGGCTGCCTCCTGCAGACATTCCTGACCCTAGTTTACACGATAACATTCCACCCAATATGTGACAACCATAAGTCAATCCCCCGCCAGTTCTTACGGAAGCGGAAAAGCGACTCCAATACATGGAGGAGCAACTAATGTACCTCAAGGGATATGACATCTACAGGGAGAATAATCGCAAATATGAAGCGGTAAATGCCCAATTGCCAACCAACTTCAACATGACTGACATCCCAAAATTCAAGGGGTATGAAAACCCTTTGAATGATATCCGTGCCTTTAAGGATTACATGTCTATCAAAGGCATCAAACCTGGGATGTTCCTAAGGATCTTTTCTCCATCTCTCGACATCATTCCTAAGCAGTGGTTATATTCTCTTGAACACAAGAAAACTGCAACCTGGGATGATGCCACAATTGAGTTCGCCAAACAATACGCAGATAATGCCGAAATCCAAGTCAATATGCGTACTCTAGAGATTCTTACCCAAAATGAAAAAGAAGGTTTCACCGACTTCCTAAGTAGGTGGAGGAAGAGTAGCACACAGCTAGTTGAACGTCCAGACGAAGCCACTCTTGTGGAAAAGTTTGTGGACAACATGAGACCTATTTAGGCAAACCATCTTAGGTATCAAAACATAAAGTCTTTTAAAGATTTAACCGTGCTAGGAACAAGAATCGAAGACGACATTCGAAAAGGGCACTTGTCCAAAACGATAGGTCGCGGATACCAAGTCACAACAACTCGTTCTTACGGCCCTAATAAGAAAACTGTTGAAGTCAATCTTGTTGAACCATCCAAAAAGAACAACCCACAAAGGAAGTTCACAAGCATCAGTGATACATATACCAATACCTTGAAAAGGTTGATACAACAAGGCAAACTCCAACCCATAGGACCTACATCTGATCCAGAAAAGAAAACTAGGTTTTGGGATAAGAATGCCTACTGCGAATATCACATAGGTAAAGGGCATGATACAGAGAAATGCTTCAAATTAAAGCACGCCATTCAAGATATGATTGAAGACGGTCGTCTACCTATACCTCCCGGAGATAAGCCTAAAAATAATCAGAATCCTCTTGGAGTTCTGATGATTACAGACGAGGAATCCACCTTGGATTTTTCACATCTCATTTCCCCAATCGAAATGATATTTACATGTTAGAAAATGAGGGAAGATACTCCAGCATTTCTCCTAGCATCAATGACATCGTTGCATGGGCTAAGAGTGTGAGTAGACAAGTTTCGGATTTTGAAACCCCTGCACCATCGCTACGCATTCCAGGGGCCTCGCCCCAAGAAACCGTACCCCAAAGTCCAATTCTATCTCAAGAGACTACGATGCAAGAGGTGATCACCACATGTGAGGACCTAGTCAAACAAATAATTGCTTTGGAAGCCGAAATCATTAGACTAAGAGAACTCAATACCGTAAACGGAATATGAGCCGATGATGACAACTGGCTCTCCGCCGCCCAAATGAGATGTCTACCATCCCATTTCTTAGCACACTTAGGTTCGCCCAGCAGCTGGCGTCCACCTCGTCCTACGTTGGCCCTCCTAGGGACCTCCTCGGCCTCCCCGGCCTCCTCAAACATCCCAGTCGACATCTCTTCTCCTACATGGGAAGAAGAAGGCTCAAGGTCTACATCCATAGGGGTTTCCCCGACGCAGAAGGAATATCACCTGCAAAACCGAGGTCATTTCAAGTCATTTTAAGACATTTCAAGCGTTTTCAAGCTCAAAAAGGGAGTTTTCCGGCCGTCTTTGGCCATTCATTCCAAAACCCGACTACACATGTAAGGGTGGGGTTAAGTCATGTCAATTATAGTCCAAGCCTAGTCGCGGGTTTGAGTCGAAATTTCGACAGCATTTCGCTATGATAGCGGTTATGCCCTACAAAAGCGTCATGCAGAAGCTGTCGCAAATAAAAAATCCGACTTCACAACAACTATACCCATTACACAAGGGTTCCTAAACACCAAGTTTCATCCAAAATGGACAATCCTAAAGGGATTTTCGAGACGATTTTTTAATTAGCAGAGTGACCGTCTCATTTGTTCAAAATTTGACGAAAACACAAAAGGAATACATGGTTATGATTCTAACAAGGCCAATTGTTCATTTCTACTATTAATTTCTATTATACAAGTCAAATGGAGGCAAACCCCCAAATCTTCGACATTTTCAAAGGGAAGAACCCTAATTTCAAACTTTAATTCAAGCAAAATTAAGAGTTTAGAGCAAGGATAAGATACATACCTCGATTAGTCATGCTTTGTGGTTTTATTTAATCAAGTTTCGAAAACTTTTGGTTGGAATTTGAGAGGTTTTAAAGTATTTTTGTGTTTCGAGATAATGAGAATAAAGTTCGTATGTCGCGCTTTTACTCAGATAGGGATGAGCTCGGGAAATGACGTAGAAACTGCTGCGCCATTTCCAAAGGTCGCAGCTCTTGCTGCACCTATTCCCCAGCAAGATTTCATTTCAATTTAAAAATTCGTTACAAGTTTGTTATTTGTGGGCCCAAATCTTGTGCGCCTCTTCTCTGACATCTTATTTCACAAGCTTGGTTCTTTTTCAAGATCCGTGCCTTGACAGGCTTCAAAACCGTCACATGACGTTAATATCTCAGCAGGGACCCACCTTTCGGACATACAATTTGTGGGCCCGTTTTTTATTACCATAATTTTTCTCGCCACAACTGAGCAGATTCCCCGGAATGACTCGATCCTGACAGAGTCTTCCATATATCAAGTTTTGCAAATTTCTTTCAATATACATGTTTCCCCAACGACAGTTTGCCTGAGGACAGAGACAGGTAGATTCTCACATATGACGGCTGGCGAGCCTCACGACGCAACCTCACTCGACGGCTTGCGAGCCTTACATCGCAACCTCAGTCCAAATAAGAAGATGCCTCAGGTATGAGTCCTTCTTATGGCTGGCGAGCTTTTATATGTAGTCTAACGGACTTTAAACGACCCTCCCCGATGGTCGACAGACTTTAAAATGTTCCCGACGACATGTCCTTGGTTCAGACCCCTTGAGCCGCCTCGCGTCGCCATAGACCTGATGGCTATACTTTGACTTTTGCCTTGTCCAAGCCTCACTTCTACACCTTCCACCAACCACCCAGTGATGATTGGGCCGCATGTTTGGTACGCGGAACGATTTATAATAATTCATAAGTTTATCATCAAGTGATAGCTCAAACACTTATGTCTACCCCTTGCTCGTCATCTACGCACCGGTACGGTTGTTTTGACAGTCGTTAGAGTTCATTTGGAGTATGGGTCGAAAACCGCTTCATTTTCTAGAAACCGTTTTAAAACTTCGAGTCAACGGTATAGAATATTCTGGATATTTTATTAATATTTCAAATTCTATCTCTTTTTGAAAAATATATCTCGTATCTTTTTAAAATAGAAGTATAGATCTACCGCAATTTCGTAATAATAACGTGAAAATCTTTCTTTCGCATAAGGAAATTAACCTCTGGGAAATGACGCATCATGTGCTGCGCCTCATCGAAGGATCGCAATTCTATACCAAGTCCGAGAAGAGGACAAGGTTAGGATCGCAAAGCACTTTCTGGTGAGGGAAGCCGACAACTGGTGGGCTATCACAAGTGCCACTGCTGTTCTTGAAGAGGACTTTAATTGGGCTTGCTTTAAAGCTCTTGTGGAGGGTAGATTTTATCCTAAAGAGCTTAAACAGCAAAGGCTTAAAGAGTTCATCGATTTTAAGCAAGGCAACGTATCCGCTCAAGAGTTTACTACGGAGTTCAATAAGCTTGCTCATTTTGCTCCAAGACTTATCCGAGATGATGAAGACCGAGCGTTCTATTACCGTAACAAGTTGAGTGCCGTTCTTCAAAGTAAGGTAAGAAGGAGCTCTACTTCTTTCGGGAAGTTTTATGATGATGCCCTTTGGGCGGAGAACTCAATGAAGGCCGTTAGAGATGAAGCGAAGATGAAGAATCCCTCTCCTTCCCCCTCTTTCAATCCAAGGTCAAACTTCAATGACAAAAGATCTCTCGCTCCTTCTTCTTCTAATGCCTATTCTAACAAGAGGCGTTTCAATACTCCCTCAAACTCCAATGCAAGATCACTTGTTCCTTATCTCCCTCAAGCTATCTCAAATGCGGCTCCTAGGCCCAATGCTTTCCCTCAAGCTCAAGGACGAATGTGTGACGGTTGTAGAAGACCCGTTCATCCCGGAGTTGGATGCTATGATAGGCCCCTGTTTTGCTTTTTCTGCAAGAAGCCGGGTCACCGCTTTCGTGAATGCCCTGACCGTCAGACTCCCGCACCCGGTGCCAAAGCTAAGGGATCCATCTTTGTACTTAGCCGAGCTGAAGCTAATGCTCACCCGGAGATCGTGACTGGTAGGTTCACTTCCTTAGATCAATCTCGTTTTCCTTTTCCGCCTTCATCTTTTCTATCAGATTGTAGTTCTGGTATGATGCCTCCTAGCGTTCATAGTATCATGTCCGTCTTCCATAATCTCTTGTGAGGTAGTTTTCTCTTTAGCTAATGTAAGGAGTTAGTGGGTGTGTTTTGATGATGCACCAAATATGGTACCTACCCACCCTATGGAGCTAGATTCATGTTAAATTGACTATAAGGAATTGAGGATAAGTAGGTTGAACCTCTCTTGGTGATTTTAGCCTTTGAATCTTGATATTGTAATATCCCCTTGAGGATCGAATAGATCGTAATGATAGTTTGTTGTTGTTAAGGATTATAGTGGTTGCTTTAAAGATTACTTAAGAATTTATTGTCCTTATATGTTGGACCCTAACAAGAATGTTTTACTTTATGGAATTTGGACTTGGTGACCAATCTCGAAGAATATTTTCATAAGCAAAGACCGATACATTTTGAGTTTTGATGGGCTAGACGATTTGATTAATTGACGTATCGCCATGTGTTTGGCAATATGTATGATTTGGAATTTGTACTCATTATTTGCTTGAGGAATTGTGATTTGACTTTCGAGGATGAGAAAGTTCATCGTAAATTTAGGATAATGAGTTTGAAGTAAATTGAATCAAGGGATTTTCTTGGTAAGTCTCCCTTACTTTGTGATTGTTAGCATTCATGTTTCCCTAGATATAAATATTTTGTTGGTGGTTTCTAGTAAGAGTTTTGATGGAACTAAGAAGATTAGAGTTCGTAATAAATCTTTCTTGTGGATTGTTAGTTGTGGAGTTTACTGTGCTGATGGATTTAGATAAATATATTGGATTTGAATAATTGGGATTTATTTGCTCGAAGTTTCATGTTTATGAAATAATTTTTGTAGGAATCTCATGATTGAAAATGTTGAGGATAAATTGCACTCTCTTGAGGAATAGTTACTAGTGGAGTTAGTGATGTCAAATTGCGATCGACGTTTGAATTATCATAGATGAAAGATAGATTTGGAGTTCATTCCTCTCTCTTCCCTCAATTTGATCCTTGCTCAATTTTCTCCTTTTCAATCATTTCCCCTTTTTGGTCCATTTTGCTCGTTGGACGTACCTCTTAGTATCGCGATTTGTGATTTCGATGTTCGAGTCGCTCTATGTACGTGAAATGTCTTGTTATTTTGATTTTTCCCTTGAGAAAATCTCCAAATTTCCTTATTGCATTCCTAATTTAACTTTTCAAAGAAGTTTAAAGATGGATTTCGCACCTTCGTTTTGGAGAAAATAGATTTCTTTTGCTTTTATACTTGGATTACGCGTTGGTTGGATGTTTGGACTTGTTATTGGAGACGTCTGGTGACTAGTCTTACACTTACTAACACTTGTCTGATTTTCGATTTCACTATTTCAACATTGATTTGATTTTTGATAACTAGAGTTCTCGTTCGGGACGGGCACTCTTGTGATTCGTAAATAAAGTTTCTCACTTATGAAAAATTTACTTAAACCGTTTTCGAGAAGAACATCATTTCATAAATGTTTTCCCTTATAAAAGTTTTCGTATTAATTTTGAAAACCGATTCTTGTCCTTGATACTTTTGTTTTCTACTCTCAAGTTTCGAGGACGAAACTTTTTAAAAGGTGGGGGTGATTGTAACACCCGGAAATGTACCCTATTTTTCTAGTAGAAATATTTTACGAAATCTTTTCAGCGAATTTAAGTTTTAAATTAGCTTTTTATGTTTCGAGTCGAATTTAGAATTTCCGAGTTCGTATTTGGAATTTCTGCGCGATTCCATGAAAATCCCGTCTTAAGGCGAGTTTGACCTTTTCTTGACTTTAAGTCTGTTTTGACTTTCTTGACTTTTAAGCCGTCTTTGACTTTTATTGACTTTTTCTCTACATATCTCATACTACCTCCCTTAACCTATTTCATTCAACACAAACCACATTTCTTCCTCCTTAAGAAACCTTGTCTCCCTCTTTATTTTCGATCTTTGATTCATCATAGCTCTTTCGTTCCTTGATAGAATTCACGTAAGTTCGTCTCATTCTTCTCCTCTTACCTTCCTCTATCCGTATTGATATTAAAATCATCGTCTTTCTCGCTTTTCAATCTTTCCGTCTTTCTCAAGATGAATTTTATTCATCTTTTATGATCTATATGTAGGTGGTGACCTCCAAGATCCCGACAAAGACTATTTTCTAATAGAAGAGGAGCTTGTCGAGTAGTGAAGACGCTTAAAGGTAACGGTGAAGGGTTACTCGATATCATTTACGTGTTTTACATGCTTTATATGCTAGGAATCGTATTTAGAATACGATTAGAAGCTTAGGAATCATGTTATGATTAATGAATGTTGTTATATGATGAATGTTGATGATGTATAATGATTGTTGATGATTATTTGAAGTATATATGAGAATTGAAATGAATTGGTTAAGTGAAAGAGGCTCTCGGGTGAACTGGTGTTCCCTGCCGGTCGACCGGCCGCCGGTCTGCCAACCGGCTGGGAACACATCAGTAACAATCTTGAAATTTTGGGAATTTTTGTATAGGGAAGTTCTGAGCCGGTCGACCGACCGCCGGTCCACCGACCGGCCTGGACCACTTTTCTCTGTTTTCTATAATTTTTGGTTCTTGCCTGAGTTCTGAGCCGGCCCACCGGCCACCGGCCACCGGTCCAATGCCCGGCCTGGAACACGGCTGTGATCTTTTCCTTTAATTTCTAAAACTCGTAATTTATAATAATTCGCATGATCCGTTTATCGTATAATTTTACGTAGTCACTTATAATATTCATGTTTTGGATAAATGATATTTCATTCGCTTGTATCACATGTTTTGTGACGGTTTTTGGTATGCCCCACTTTGAGTCGGTTTTACATATGTTATGAATTGAGCACTAATGATTTTGTGCTATGAACTCTCATTTCCCGGCTACACCCTTATACTCGTTAGACTGGAATGTCGGAGCGATGGGGTGTATCCTTGATGCTTGTATGCATGTTTAGTGGTGATATGACGACGTTGTTAGGAGGCGAACGCAATGCGTTGATCGACCCGACCGTCAAATGTTGTATACTTGCGAGGTGGTGTTATTGCATGTAGCGTACTAGCTTGACTTTTGACTATAGATCTATTTCCGCCTCTTTCGTGAATTGATCTACCGAATTTGGGGTACTCGGCATATTTATTGTAAGTCCGTGTCTTGGATGTGGAACGTCTTACCACATGTCGAATCGGAACACGTCTTATTACGAGAGTCTGGCCAGGTTTAGACTAGGACCGTATTATTATCGTCGTCCTACCGGGAGGAAATTAGAATCTTGTGTGTACGAAACGTCTTATCGTACATGGTTCCGGGAAACGTCTTATCCCGTTAACTTGTTTGTCTGGGTCATGAGTATACGAAACGTCTTATCGTATACGGTTCAGGGAAACGTCTTATCCTGTGGACTTCCATTGGCTTGTCTTGCTATTGTACATGATGCTAGTGCGTGTCATTAACCGTGAGAGATTGTGTTGTCATATTCGTATGATTTGATGGTCGTTTGTAAGTTGAAATATTACGTGAACATTGAGTTGGACTCTTGCATGAATTAGTTGATTGACTGGTTTGTCTGTCGAGTCTCAATCTTATCAATCTTATACCGCTAACGGTGAGATGCAAGCCCTAGTGAGCGTATTCGATTGCCTAAGAGTGTCTTCCCCGAGTCTTTGAATAACATGATGGCTTCAGATTTGATTTCCATATGATCTTGTCATTATACATTGTATTGCCTATCTTTTCTTATCGTAACTCACATGTATATTTATATATGCATGCTCTACTTTTTTATCTCCTTATATGTACGTTAAAGGTGATATGGCTGGGAGAACCCGGAGTTACTCCCCACTGACTGTGGCGTTCATGTTTTTCATGAATGAACAGGTTGCTTGCATTGGATGGCTTTTTGCTTTGACTATTTTGGGTTCGGGTGTGAGCTAGCGGGCGTTGTCCCTGGAAGTTTCACCTCTAGACGATATTAGCTAGTTTTGCTAAACACTTGTTCTTTGCTAACATTTGAAGAGACTCCGTCTCTTTGTTATATTCCGTACTTAGTTTGTAATATTTTGACACTCCTCGTTTTATTTAACTTGCATGTATAAAAGTTTTTAAAAACTACCTATTTCCGCAATATATTTCACATGCTTGTTTGTTTTATATTTCCGCATTCGCGAGGGTTGTCACACATTCAATCTTACACCATCGAAAATCATGGACTATTTACACACAAGTCATGGCAGGCATTTATGCACTAAAATCATCAAACATATCTTACCACTCTTTCCTCAAGGATACAACCACTCAACACTACGGGGTGAACTTAGATCTACACCATTTTCCTCAAATCCCGAATTCATTCGAACCAACCAACACTAACATTCCACAATGTCCAAAATTTTTCCGACTAAGTATAATATCCACATACAAATGGGTATGACATCCATAAAAATGTTACATGAGGAAGGTAAGGATACCAATGGTAAGATGGAGGAAACTATCAAGAGTAATTTCCAAGAGTCAACCAAGTTGGAAGAGAAAGAAGCACTTATATAGAAGGAAGAGAGCATGATACATTAAGGATGAGAGAAAACATCGATGAGGAAGAAATACACTTCAATTAGGCAGGTCAATCTTCAATCTTCGGTAGAGGATACTTTTTCTAGGTAACACATGATCCACCTTAAGACGGTAGATATAAATAAACATAACATCACTCAACACAATCAACAAACAAGTTAGAACCTAACAAACATCAAGTACACCAAAGACTACCACCTTAGGTCCTTAAGTCTACCCATCTCTCATTGATTATTTCAAGGTCAAGTAATTTAAGTTTAGGGTTCACGGGTGTGCGTCGGGAGCGATAAAGCTCTGATACCAACTGTGACAACCCTCGCGAATGCGGAAATATAAAACATACAAGCATGTGAATTATATAGCGGAAAATACGGTATTTTAAAAACCTTTATACATGCAAGATAGAAAAATACGAGGAGTGTCAAAAATTACAAACCAAATACAAAATACTATAAGAGACGAAGTCTCTCAAAATGTTATCAATATCAAAGTGATTAGCAAACTAGCTAATAAACGTCTAGAGGTGTTTCATCCAGAGACAACGCCCGCTAGCTCACACCCGAACCCAAAATACCAATCAAAAAGCCATCCAATCAAGCAACCTGTTCATCCATGAAAAACATGAACGCCACAGTCAGTGGGGAGTAACTCCGGGTTCTCCCAGCCATATCACATCAAACGTACATAGAAGGAAATACCAAAGTAGAAGCATGCATATATAGATATACATGTGAGATACGATAAGAATAGATAGGCAATTCAATATATAATGATAAGAGCATATAGAATACAAATCAGAATCCATCATGTGATACAAAGACTCGGGGAAAACACTCTTAGGCAACCGAATACGCTCACTAGGGCTTGCATCTCACCGTTAGCGGTATAAGTTTGATAAGATTGAGACTCGACAAACAAACCATGCCAAGTCATGCAACGATCACAAATAAACAATCATGGACTCGACAAACAAACCGTGCCAAGTCATGCAATGATCATGAATACAATCATGTAATCACGCATCCAAGCACAACGACACAACGACGACATCCCTCACGGTAAATGAAACGCATAGCACCGTGTACATGGCAAGTATGATTAAAAGGCATCCACGAGATCACATTTCCCTGAACGCATACACGATTCAATCAATTTCGTATATGAAGACTAATTTCCTCCTGGTAGGAACGATAAGGCTCCTAATCTAAACCTGGCCAGATTCTCGGAATCACATTTTCCGATTCGAAATGCGATCACGTTTCGCATCTAAGACTCGGTCAATCATAGACGCCGAGTACCCACATTCTCGGTAGATCAATTCACGAAAGAGGCGGAAAAAAGCACAAGCCTCATAACAAGCGGTACGCTACATGAAAATAACACAACCTCGCAAGTACACAACATTTGACGGTCGGGTCGATCAACGCATAGCGTTCAACTCCCAACAACGTCGTCGTATGCCCACTAATACATGCATTTAAGCAGTAGGATACCTCCCCGTTCTGACATTCCAGCCTTACGAACGTGGAGGTAGCCAAGGGAATGAGAGTACAAAGCACAAGACAAAATAGTGCTCAAACCGTATCATTTGTAAAAACCGACTCAAAGTGGGACATAGCAAAAACCGTCACAAAACATGAGAATATTGCATTATATAAATGTAAATATGATAAACATGAATCAATACATGATACATAAGCATTAGACCAAGTTTAAAAAGCATAATAAATAAGAAACATAGATACCTCTCCAAAACAACAAGTTTGGAAACTAACTAAAACAAGGGTTCACTTCAAACTGTCATAACTAGAGTTCTAGACATGAAAAAACAGAAATTCCTAGTCGAGGTGATAGCTTATCCTCTTACGGTTCCAACGATAGGTCACAAGCCCAAAACAAGCAAGTAACGAAGGAGATATGATCATTTTACGAAAAGGGTTAGTGTAGTGAAACTGCACAAGTTACGACCGTGACTTGTATTTCACGCCCGTGAAACACTCTGTTACGCAAGGGTAAAAGATCAGCCACTATTTCACGCCCGTGAATTGAGTCTCACGTCCGAGACTTGAGTCTAAACAACTCCAATTTGCACTAAACTCAACCATCATAAACTATTATCATAAATCATCACTTCTCATATCAATTCTCAACAAACAACATCCATCATCAATAATAAAATCACTAAGCATACTAACCATAATCTACATACGATTACTAGCCTAGAAATCACATAAAACACGTAAATGATATCGAGTAACCCTTCACCGTTACCTTTTCGCGTCTTTAATCGATTTCTAAACCTTCCTAGTCTCCACCTACATACAATTAGATAATAAAAGATGAATATCATTCACCTTGAGAAAGACGGATAATTTAAAAAGCGAGAAAGACGGTAATTTTATTACCAATACGGATAGAGGAAGATGAGAGGGGAAGAATAAGACGAACTTACGTGAATTTGAGCAAGAAACGAATGAGATACGATGATTATAAGATCGGATCAAAGATGGAGGCAAGGGTTTGAGGTTTCTTAAGGAAGAAGGAAAGTTTTGTGGAATGAATGAAAAATAGGTTAAGTGGTAGAATGAGATGTGTAGGAGAAAAAGTCAACAAATGTCAAAGTCGCCTTAAGACGGGATTCTCATGGAATCTCGCGGAAATTCCAATTACGAACTCGGAAATTCTAAATTCGACTCGAAACATTAAATTCTAAATTAAAACTTAAATTCGCTGAAAAGCATCCGTAAAATATTTTCACTATAAAAATAGGGTACATTTCCGGGTGTTACAAATTCCCATAAATATAGCCATCAATATAACAATAAAAATCGAGCAAAGGAATCGACATGCGAGTAGAACATCACGTCCCCGATCCGGTCTTAGGCTTCCCCGATCCGGAAAATCAGTTTCTAGGTACCTTTTCGAATTCCTCCAAAAATATCTCATCAAACATCCCCATATGGTAAACGCGATAGACGATGTGTTCTCCGTCCTTAAGAACTTCACTTATTTGTTGATTTTGACTTTGATTGGCTTTCATGTCCTTTACGGTATTGAAGATAGTGCTAGGGGACGCGGAATCTCTTCATTTTGAGTTTTCGTTTGATCAAATTCTTTCTTAGGGATGAGAAAATGCTACTATGCTACTATCATTTTGACAAAGACTTGCTTCTCATAACTCCGGGTGTTGAGATAAGTGCCAAAAAAGTAGAAAAATTCGCAGAAACCGCATTATTTCTTATAAGACAAGACAAAGCATACAAGGATACTACAACACATGACTAACTCATAAAACCACTATAAATAGTGGAAATAACATGTAAGAACGAGCCAAATGAGGGGGTAAAATCTCACAAATATTACAGTGTTCAAATTCCCCTAAGCTAAACCCTTGCTTGTCCTCAAGCAAGCAACCAAACATAATCAAGGCTAGGGTATCCAGCAAGTAGTCAAACTATCATACAAATCTCAACGTCAAGCTTTAACAAGCTAGTAAATCAAATTCTGAAACAACATGGGTATAAGGAGAGTGCAAAACATGGTTGAAATTTACATAACGGCGTAGCACAAGTGACTTCCTTAGGACTTTTTCGGCTTTTGCGTGATCTTTTGACAATGGACTCTCACGGGAGTCACGGTGCACTCAAGACTCAAATTTTACGTGATCAAGGTAAAAATTTAGTATTTATGTGACACTCTTCTATCTAAAACTGAAGTGAATGCACCTGTAATCTAGTATGGTAGGTATCCCTAATTTACAAGACAATGCTAAACATGATCATAGGAAAAGAAGCCAAGAAGATAAAGAAGAAGGCTAGGGACAATGGGTAAGAAGGTGGACAAATGATTTGGTCATGTGGAGCTAATATCAAGCTTAGCAACAACCAAGTGTGTAAAGAGATCATTACAACCTCAAATCATTTCCGAGCAGAATAATCAAAGCCAAAAGCAGCATATTGGCTTATTAACATTACAAATCAACAGAATTCTTCTCAAAGTATTTTCTTTTTCAAACATAGATACAATTCTTTATTCTTTTCTACACATTTTTCCAATTTTTTCTCTGTTTTTTTTCATGCTTTTTTTTTTTTTTTTTTTTTAATCTTTTTCCAGCACACCATTCACCAAGACATGGGAATAAGCAATCCCGGTTCAACAAGCTCGCAATAGAATTAGACTTCAAGACTTTCCCAAAAATATAAGGGCATCCCAACACACTTAGAAAGCTACTAGCTCAACAAAGGTAGGCAATGTTTTAATGTAGCTAGAAAAGGGGTAATTTTTAATTGGGAAGTATATGTAAGAAAGTGATGTGAGTGGTTTCAAAATGCAAATCATGCTAACAAAACTCATAGAGATTGGAACACAAACCATAATTGTGCGTTTATATGTAATGCAACCAAAGGGAGAAACTACTCTCAAACCTAAATGGGATCGAGTATAGATGTACCGAACACTGTAGGGTCTACCTCACAATTTAAGTAGTTTGCCAAGGTCAAGATCAAGCCAAATAATTCTAAAGTCCATCCCTCACCCACTATGTCCAAGACATCCCCATGTATGTAGAATCTCATCAATTAATGTGAAATACTTGCTCATAAAAGCTAAAATTGGGAAATGGAAGATAGAGGTGACAATATGCACAAAAAAATACAGGTGATAGGTAACCAAAAGTCAGATCAACACTTTTTATTTTTATTTTTTCTTTTTGATTTTTTTAGGGTAAATGCAAAAAACTATCTAGAAAACAAGAACAAACTAAAATGAAAAACTATCTAAAATAATCTAAATGCAAATTCTAAATGCAATCCCTCCCCCAAGCTAAAACATCACATTGTCCTCAATGTGCACAAATTATTACAACAATCAAACCGAATAAACGGTCATACGCACATAACCATGCAAGACAAGGTGTATTTTAATGGGAAAAGAGCAAAAGTAATACTAAATTGCAATAATATAAAATGAAATACTAACCAACCATCTAGCTTCCCCCAAGCTAGTTGACCGGATCTCTCGCAAGCCCGATGCAAAGATAATTACCCAGACTAGGCTAATAACAAATTAATGTAATTAGGGAAGTAGGGGTCGATCCTCAGGGAGATGGTGTTTCCTACAGAATGTGAAATGTCTTGCAATTGGGTCTTATCTAACGAATATCTGGGTTTTGGAGTTTTGATTTCTAAACTAATGGAAAACATAAATGAAAACAAAATAAAAGCAAATAAAAACGAAAACAATGAAGCAAGTAATGAATTAACAATGATGAAAAGAATCTAGGGAAGTAGGTTCACACATGTAGATTAACATATTGATGAAATTGGATTTAGAACATAGAAATAATTCATTGTGAGTTCGTAAGAATGATGTGTTTATAACAATCATAGATCAGATGGTCTAGCAGGCTTTTAGGCAATTTACTAGGTCTTAATCCACCATGTCATGCTTTGTCTATTCAATTCACGTATCTCTACCTTAGAAAAGAATTCCATTCTAGTCAATGATTTTGATCAGGAATCGTTAACTATCGTTATAGTCCAAACATGCATAGACACAATGTTTTAAAATCACAATTTCTTTTATCCAGTTATCATCTTTTAATCAACCTAACATGGCTACCCTACACCCTAGAAAAACGACTACTCAATCATGATGATGTTTAAATCTAAGATGATGTTAATAACAAAAACTAGGATAGACATGTTTATTTGATTTCGACAATATTTTAAGACTCTTTATATGGCGATAATAACGACGCTAAATTGACAATCTAATGAAATGAAATAATGATTATAACGATACTAAAATGAATCTAAGATAACATGGATGGAAAATAACTATCAAAAATAGAAAACATAAAGACATTAAACAAAAGATAAGATAGGAGTACCTAGATGACGATCAACAACGATAATGACAACAATAATAGAAATTCCTTGCATAGAATAGTCGATCCACGAATTACAACGCTTGAACCACACAAAGTAGATTACAAAGATGAAATTCTTATTGATCTAAGCTAAGGTTTTGATATAGAAAAGAAAGAAATAAACTAAGAACTAAAGATGAAAAAGAAGAAGAAAATGAGAGAAGATAGGCTAGTTCTCCCTCCTCCTAATCTAGGGTTTTTGTAAAGAGAAGTGTAGAAGAGAATTGTGTGAAGTGCCTCTCATTGTGGTGGCTGAGGCTCTCTTTATATAGCAGTAGGGTTTCGTGGGGGAGGGGTCATGCATTCATCACATAGGACAAAAAGGAGGAAGTCGAAGCAAAAGCTCGGATCAGCAGAGATACCCGATCGGGTACACCACTTACCCGATCGGGTAAGTTGTATTCTTGGTGCTTTGACTTTCGTTTCATCTCCCCTTGCATATGACTTGACTTTAAATGTCCCCCTTGACCTCTTGAGTCGGGTTTGTTGATAGGGTTTGATGTAAAACGATGAATTCTTCGCCTAATGGATCGATCTTCTGACAACTGCGAAACCGTCTTTACTTCTTCTCTCTTTCGAATCAGTGAACCTTCTTGAAATGCCTTTGACTTGGTCAAGCTTGCTTCTTCAATTCGTCGGGTTCTTAGGCAAATGCTCGGGAATATAGAAAAAGGGCGTAGAAACGTCACTTTCCCTACAAAACATGTTAGAACATAGAAATTCGCCTAGAAGACGATATTAGCTCATAAAGTGGCTTAACAAAGCACAAATGACATACAAAACCGAGCTAAAATGGGGATTAAAATCATACAAATATTCACTTATCAAACACCCCAAAGCTAAACCTTTGCTTGTCCTCAAGCAAACATGACAAACAATACCAGGACAAGGGTTGCATGCATTGGCTACTACACCATCAAGAAACAAATCTCAACGTAAAACTTTGGAAACATAATGAATCATAACCCAAAAACAACGTGGGCAAGAATGATACATAAACATGGCTGAGATGTACATAACGGCGCAGCACAAAGAATTTCACTACAGAATTTTCGGCTCTTGCATGATCTTTTGACAAATGGACTCTCACGGCACACTCGAACACTCATTGTATGTAAAAGGTGATTTCTTTATGTGTAAATGTTTTTGAGACACTCACCTATCTACGACTTATGAAAATGTGTCCGCAGTCTAATATGGTAAACAATTCAAAACACAAGTCAAAGATCACAATGCACATAGAAAAGAAGCCGAAAAATAAGAAGAAGGCTTTGGGAAATGTGTGAAAAGTGGACAAACAGTTATGGTCATATGAAGGTTAGAATGAGCTAGCAACTGACCAATGATAAATGAATACTCAATCCAAACTTTCGCTTAATTCCCAAAAGACGAAAAAACGAAGTCAGAAGGAACAGATTGGCTTATTACACACGAAACATAAGAGTGAACTCCTTCTAAACATTGAATTGACATTTTTGAGGAGATGCTCACAACTTCTTATTTTTTATTTCTTTTTCTTACTTTTTTTTCGATTTTTTTCGTTCAATTTTTTTTTTTTTTTTTTTTTTTACTCTGAACATAACATCACTTCTTGAACATTTTCGTTCTCCCAAATTCACTTCGACATAAAAGAACTTATCTTCTCAAAAGAGCACCCATACACCATAGTCTATCTACTAGCTCAAAAGGTAGGCAGTTTTTATGTGTAGCTATTATTTTGTGAAACATTTGTATGAAGGGGCTAATCTTGAGGGGTAATTCAAAGTGAAAAAGGCTTCAAATCTTAGTGAATCATGAATGCAATGCTTATAGAAATGAAATGAGAACCATACTTATGCGTTTTGACATAACACACATCACAAGGAGAACTACAAACACCTAGATGAGACTGGGTATAGATGTACCAGCCTAAGGAGGTTCTACCTACAATATATGCAGCTTGCCAAATGTCAAGATCAAGCGTACTCATCTATAGATTCATTCCATGCCTACTATGTACAAGACTTCCCCATGTATGCACAATTCAATGAATATTGAATCATTATCTTTTGAAAGCTCTAAGTTTGGGAAATGTAACATGATAGCATAGTAAACAAGCAAGCAAAGCATGAAAAGGCATTCAATTATGTTCAAAATTTTAAATTTTTCTCTTATTCCAAAAATTTGAAAAATATAAATAACTAAAATGCAAAATGGGACAATGCAATCCCTCCCCCAAGCTAAACATCACATTGTCCTCAATGTGAGCACAAAGACTAAATATGCAACGAGATGGTCAATGGGAAGAAGGGTAAAAAGGGAAAAAGATGAAAGGAGAGTGAAGCTTACTATTCAGCGCGGACTCCCCCAAGCTAGTCTTTTGGACTTGACAAGGAAGGTCTTTATAGAATCTTCAAAAACTCTTTCATCTGCAAAGTAAATCTAACAAAACAACAAAAAAGGGAAAGCAAAAATAAAATGCAAAAAGAAAAGGAAACACGGGTTGCCTCCCGAGAAGCGTTGGTTTAACGTCTCGCTCGACGAATTCTATGAAATCATCTGGTTGGGGATTGACGCTCTATATAGACAATATCTAAGCATCCGATCATGGAATTACTGTAGTAGAGTTTCAATCGATGTCCATTGAACTTGAATTTTTCACCATTACTAGCCATTATTTCTACATAGCCGTATTTGCTTACATATGTGACAGTGAATGGTCCAGACCATCGTGATCGAAGTTTTCCCGGAAAAATTTTCAAACGGGAGTTGAAGAGAAGTACTTGGTTACCGACATTGAATTCTTTTCTGATTATCCTCTTGTCGTGCCAACGCTTCGTTTTCTCTTTATAAATCCTAGAATTCTCGTAAGCTTGCAAACGAAACTCTTCTAGCTCATTCAGTTGCAAAAGTCGTCTATCAGCGCTAAGCTTAGTGTCTAAGTTGAGTTATTTGATAGCCCAGTGAGCTTTGTACTCTAACTCAACAGGGAGATGACAGGCCTTTCCATAAACCAACCGATAGGGGGATGTTTCAATCGGGGTTTTGAAAGCTGTGCGATAAGCCCATAAGGTGTCATCGAGCTTATTACTCCAATCGGTTCTAGATTTCGAGACTACTTTTTGAAGAATTGTTTTTAGCTCTCTGTTCGAAACTTCTACTTGACCGCTGGTCTGAGGGTGGTAGGCTAATCCTCGTCTGTGATACACACCATATTTGGCAAGCAGAGTGTCTAACTGCTTTTCTCCAAAATGAGTTCCTCGATCACTTATCACGGCTCTGGGTACACCAAAACGCGGAAAAATGATCTTCTTAAATAGTCGTATCACAGCTCTAGCATCATTGGTGGGAGTGGCAATCGCTTCTACACACTTTGAAACATAGTCGACAGCGACTAAGATGTAACGATTTCCATTAGAAGAGGGAAATGGTCCTTGATAGTCAATACCCCAGACATCGAATATTTCGACTTCTAATATGCCGTTTTGAGGCATTTCATGTCTTTTGGATATTTGACCCATTCGTTGACAAGCATCACAAGCCATAACAAAGTCTCTTGAATCTTTAAACATCGAGGGCCAGAAAAACCCGGATTGTAAGACTTTGGCTACGGTCTTGGACGAACCATGATGACCACC